>JAOTRH010440701.1:0-33000 GCA_034768845.1 Heliamphora exappendiculata
TATACGGACTGTGCATTCATACATCACAAATATAAATATGAAATCATAAATGCAAAACCATCTCAAATGTTTCTCATTAACATGCAAGAGATCCAGCATAAAATACATAAAAAGAATGACTTTTCAGTATACATTCCCAACAGTCCCTGGGTCGATGGAACAACTGGTGCTCCTGCTGTACTCTAAACACTCCCTCTTCGGTGACAGTTCTTGCGGATGTGCCCAGACTAACCGCACTCAAAACATACAGGTGGCCCTCTCCCTTGTGACTAAAAAGACGCTAAACTCTAACCCTAGCCCCCAGTGGGCACTCAGGTGATCGATGCCTTGGCTGTCTACATCAATGACAAATGATCTTTCTCTGCTCTGACCTTCCCGTTGGGGCCACTAAAGGTGCAGGTGTAGAAAACCGCTGCTGATACCACCCTGCTGGATAGAACTCGGACTAGATAGCCTGTAGCGCTTCCTCCTGTGCCCCTGAGACTATGCACGTCGCCCATCCTACTAACTCCTACTCTCTCTGTCCATGTGCGTGTCGTTTAGGGTATCTTCCACTTTCATGGCTGTCTCTACAAATTCTATAAAGGCGTGCATCCTGAATGTCGCCACTCTATCTCGGATAGCAGGCCTCAAACCCCTTTCAAATATCTTCGCACGAAATTCATCAATAGCGACAATCTCTTGTGCAAACTAGGACAAGCTAGTGAACTCGGCCTTGTACTGGACCACTGTCATCGTCCCCTAAGTAAGGAAAAGAAAGTCCTCCCTGTAACGATCTCTCAAGGTCACAGAAAAGTACTTCTCCAGAAATACCTTCGTGAAAGCCTCCCAAGTGCCTCCCCCTGTAGTCCTGGCGAACTTCCACCATTCGTGAGCACTTCCTCTCAACTAAAATGGCACAAACGAAACTCTCAAATCATCCTCCACAATCTGAAGCGTATCCAGAATCCTGGTGACTAGCTCCAGCCATTCTATGGCTACCGTGGGGTTGGTATCCCCAGTAAGGTAGGAGGGTCCAGACATCAAAACTCACGCATTATAACAATCGCCCTCGGCTCAGGTACGGTCTCCGTTCCCCTAGCGGCCTCTGCCAGCTGCCGGATGGAGCCTACCATCTCACACAGTAGATCTACCCATCAATAGGTCCTTGAGGAGCATTAACATCCCCAATATCTCGGACTGGAACATCCCTTCAGTCGGAACCACGACCACGGCCTCAACCACAGCCTCATCCTCCTCGCGTGGACATAACTCTATACGAAAGCACCAGAACAATATAAGCTTTCATACAACATGTTATCGCTAACACAAAAGACATAATCACGCTAACACGTAGCCATTCAAGAGTATGTAAACACATCTCATATACCGAGAAGAACCGACAAGATAGACGCGTTAATTTAGATAACCTAAAAAACGCATTTCTAACTTGGCTTCTAAATTTGTTAATCCAAATATCCAAATGCAAAACTAATCAATCCTACGATGCAACCCCCATACTCACATATACACAAGCTATCATGCTTAACAAGCTATCATGCTTATGTTATAAAAACACTTAAACACATGCAATCAAGCACACGCAATCATCCTGATAAGGTGATGCACCCACTTCCTATGGTTCTTAGGTATTTGAATTCTGAGCATTGATACAAAGTTATTACGCCCCAAACTCTAGGATCACGTGTTAAAGAGTTTGTATGCCTTATATATACTGTTTTAGTTTTGAAAACAAGATAGCGAATGTAGAGAACTCAAAAAGAGTGAAGGAGATCATTCAAAAATGTCTATAGGCTTAGTGAAAGGCTTAATTTTGAGATCAAAAAGAGTAGAGAGACGATGAGAGGCTCAGTTTGAGGCCATAGATATTGTGAGGTAGAGAGAAAATCTTGTAATCCGTGTTAAAGAGTTTAGTGGATTAATTTTTCTCTCTCGTATAGATAGGCATTCCGCTGAACCACGAATATCTTGCGTAGTTAGTTGTTCTTGTTTCCTTTGTGATTACTATTGTGGATTAAAGCCTACGCGGATTGTCGTTTGGTTATCCAAACATGTTGATCTTATTTTGAGGATTTAAGCCTAAAAATTCTAACAGAAAACTTCCATTTTAGGAAACCTCGATATCACGAAAAGAAAAGATAAGATAAAAAGCCTATTCATTAAACTCACATCTTGAGTTCACCCAAAGAGACTACGATTCAAAACCCAGAAGAATGACAACAATAATTAAAGACAAGAAAGAAAGTAGCTTAGTCCCAAAAGATATAGGTGTATGTCATCGAATCATAATATGTCCTAACACGACCACCTGTAAAAATATATAAGTCAAAGTCAAAAAATTGCAGAGAAAAGAAACGATCGACACACATTTTAAATCTTCAAGAAAAGCAGTTTTGCAATAAAGTAACGATACTCGTCAAAAGTATAGTGGACAACTGTTCGGAAGGAAAAGCAACTTTAGAAAATAAGTTGATCTAAAAGCCACACACCCAGAGTTCTTCACGTAGGTATTATATGCTCAACCTAACCCAAGTTAAGTTTGAAAGGCCAAACATTCTAAAGATGAGGAGAACGTAAAATTCGGTACTCAAATAGAATCGAAAAATAAAAGTAAATTAACAAACAAGCCTAAAATGAAATTTCTAACAAAACCTTATAAATAAAATTTAAATCGGACTTGTTAGCAAAATTTACTAAAATTTGACAAACTCCAAAATTAAAAACACGTAATTAGAAAATCTTCTTTAAAATTTCGTCAACTTGATAATTCACGAAATAACATTAAAGGTTATATTAAATTTTAAAATTTTTTCTAAATATTAAATTTTACATCAAAAAATTATTTAAGTTCAAATTTTACCGAATCAGTGACATGTGACACCCATAGTGTCAAGTTATTTAATAATTCCATTAAGTGAGAAGATAGTTTTAAAGTTCCAAACTCATCTTGAGCCACCCAGAGAAATGGAAACCTATCCACGTGTAGTAATATACATGCACATTTTTCTCTACTAATAATTAAAGGGAAGAATTGAGAGAACCAAACAAAGAAAACAAAACAAAAAACAAAGAAAAGGAGCTGAGAGAGAAACGGGAAACAAGAGAGAACTAGAGCAGAAAAGGAATTGCTCCACCACCCTCACTCGCTACCAGCCCAGCCGCACCACCCGTTGCCGCCGCCGCTAACTACCATCACCACTGCGCCGGCCACCGGCGTCTTTACCATCGGTACCTCCCCCTCTCTTTCTCTCTACTTCTCTCTTTCTCTCAACCCCTCTCTCTCTCTCTCTACTTCTCTATTTCTCTCAACCCCTCTCTCCTTCTCGGGCCTTCTCCCTCAAACCCCCAGCCACCGCCAAACATCACTACGTCAACGTCACCCAGAATCACCACCTACACCTCCAACCACCAACATGCAACCACCACTGCCACTTCCTTTCTCATCTTTCTCTCTCTCCCTCTCAGTTGTGGCACCTCCCCACCTCTCTCCATTTCTCTCTTCCCTCCACCGCCACCACCAAGCCGCCCCAACAGTCACCTCCTCAGCCACCTACAGCCTCCAGAACACCACCTCAAACCACCAAGGCCACCCTCGAGCCACCGTGTAGCCGCCACTAACGAAGTATCCTTTTGAAGTTTAGAAATCGATGTTATCGTACCAACTTTGGACATCCACCACTGCCACCACAGTAAATCGTCCTGGCTGCCGTAAGTTCGGATGAGACCACCTCACGCAGTATAGCCACAGATAGCAATTGAAATGGACGTCCAAATTGCCCGAAACTGCTGAAATTTAACGAAAAATTGAGCCGAACCCAAGCGACTGTGCGTAGCTACTGGTATGCGCATGCAATTGTTTTGTCCAGCATATAGTTTTAGTTAACACTCTAATTAAGTGATATGATATTTTTCTTACATCTCACTTGTTTAATAATAATAATTATTATTATAATAATAAATAAATTTTTATTAGTTACAAAAAGTTAATATTTTACATAAAAGTTGATAAAAAATTTTTAATACTATAAGTATAATGGAATTTTATAGAAAATTAGATTTTTTTTTATATTGGAAGTTTAAATATTTTAAAAGTAAAGATTTTAAATCATACAAAATAAATATATAGAATTTTATAAACTATAAAAGGAGAGTTTTACTTAATTTTGATATAATATAAAAGTTTAGGTTTGATAAAATATTTTTAAGCTAAGAATAATAAAATAAAACTAATGTTTAAGAAACAAGTTAAATTATGAGGAATTATAGGTTTCAAATTAAAAATAATGAATTTTTGTAACATTTAACTAAAGTTTAAAAAACAAATTAAATAATAATAAATTTAAAATAATAATGATAATAATAATCAAATTATGTTATTTTGTAATTAGTTAATGAAAATTAATATTTTATAAAATTTAACTAAAGAATTAATATGGGTTCATCCCATTATTTGATACAAAAATAAGATTTTATATTTTATGAACTAAAGCTTAATAAAAATAATGAATTTTATAAATTTTTAAAATAAAATTTAGAATTTATATAAACTATAAGGTTTTACCATGAAAACTAAAATTAGGACTTATTTCATAAAAATGTATATTCTTAAAAGAAAAATATTAATAAAACTAAATAAAACCTAAGACAAAGAAAATTTACCAAAAATACAAGGTAGTAATTAGAGTTCTCTGTATATGTGTCATGTAGATTAGGAATTTCACAAACAAGATAATTAAATATTTCTACTATCCAAGTGAATTATTCGATATCTGGATTAATTTAACTTTCAAATTAATGATTTCATATGTTGTATTTGATATGGAATTGATGAATTGATCTTGAAATGATTATGAAAATGAATGCAAAACTATGATAAGTTATAAGTATAAGAATGATCGTTTAAACGGTGTCCCGGCCGCTAGGGGATGATAAAGATACTAGCGAGGTGAATAGAATAAAGGTGGGGCCACAACCAGATGGCTAAGAAATGATCACATCTACTATATATTTATCTTATCGTAGGGTCGCTCCCTACTAATTGCTGGTTGAACCGTTAAACAATTATCATTCTGAATTTGTGAAACTATTAGTAACTCAGATATCAATGAATTCACACTAACTTTGCTATTGGACGTATTTTTAACATGTCATGTAATGCATAAAAGGAAATGTTACTGGAATATGCCTATGTCCTACTTGAAACCACATGCATGTACAGTAGCAAGTTTTGGAGATTTTTAAAATGAGATCTAAAAAATGTAAATGTAAACTTCTTTTTATAAAAATGGTTTATTTCCAAATTCTTTTAATGTTCATAAATGAGAAATCTTCTAAATGAAGATAAAGAAAGAGGCCTCGGGTGAGTTTTAACTCACTGGCCGGTCATGAATGCTATTATTGAAATGGGTCTTCACAGCCCGGACCCCCGACCTTTAAACCCTTAACCCCCGACCTTTAAACCCTTAACCCTCGACCTCCTAACTCCCAGTGTCTGACCTTCGACCCCCGAACCCGAGCACCGGGATTTAGGGTTTGTTTCAAAACAAAAATAGGAAATTCAAGAGTTAATTTAAAAATATTTTGACACCTTGAAAATCAAAAAGTCTTGAAAATTATTTTTTATTAAAAATTGGAGTCGCCACTTAATTTTTTAAAAAAACTAAGAAAAATAAAAATGTGCCCTTGATTTTTGAAAACGTTTACCAGAGAAAACAAGAGTTCGGGGGTTAAAGTACAAATCAGGGAAGGTTTAGGCATCCCGTTCGTCCAATTGTTAGGCTGACCTCTATTAATCATCATTGGTTCTTTAATTTTATTTCTCAAATACATACAAATACAGAAAATAAGAGTAAAGAGAAAATATCTAAAATCAAATAATAAAAATACATAGTATAGGTATATAGAATGCCAAATAAAGAATAAAAAAAATTAGATCATAAGGTATGAAAATTCTAATTAAATGATACATGAAGCGAACCGCATATGGTATACAAAGCATTAAATTATTTTTGTGAAACTAACAAATTCTAATCACGTCAAAGTTAAACTAAGCATAACATGGATTCAAACGAATGAGAAATAAATCTCAGGCGTTCTAAGCCTTAAACATGCTAATCTATACTATAAATTACATATTGGACACTTCAATCAGAACAAGACAAAATACTGTAAAAACACAATTAAGCTACTGAAGCAAAATTAATCTACTGAAATGAAATAGATGTGGCGACCGTAACATACAGATGTTACGGTAGCAAGACCCTAAGGCCAGAAAGTTACGATTGTGAAGATCAGAATCACACCTGCAAGCATGTCAGTGCATCTTTGTTACGACCGCAACAAATGAACGTTGTGACCGCAAGGAATTTGAGCACTTTTTACTGAACCGTATACTAGGGTGCTGGTGTACAATATAGGCAGAGCATAATTGAGACTGTTTTAATTAAACTATAAATGAAAGTTAATTGAATTCTTTTTTTTAAAAAAAAATATGCATATTCTTAATTTGATAACCCAAAATTAATAGTCAAAGCAATTTAGTCTAATGATATCAAAACTAAGGAAAAAGCATACTCATGGTCCTAATAGTCCCAGAATTGGTAATTAAACATATGAATATTAAACCGTGTGATGGAAGTACTAAAGAAAAAACATGCAATTCAGCAATTGAAATTCAAATTCAAAACCCAACCTCCCCACGGGGTTAGAAAATGTGAGGACAGAAATGTCGGGGTCCAATAGAATACCTAATATGCCACTATCTAGAGGGGTCCTCAAGTCGTGGAATGTAAAGTCGTCGGCTAAATTCTCGAGAGGTAATCCAACTCCAGTACTCTAGCCAAGCTCGAGCAGTCATATGAATTGGGGTGTGAGTCGGGAATGCAATAGAGTACTGGCGTACTTGGAATAGCACTCGACAAAGCAACAGTATATCTACCTCAGAAAAAAAGGGTCCTTTGAAATCGTACCAAAGGTGCGTTTATATAGAGTATGTCAACCAATGAGGTGATGCCACGTTCAATGCTTAGACTAGGCTCACAAAGCTTGCGGTCGCTACCTTCAAAGGTCGCGACCGTGAGGTTAAAGGTTGTGACCATGACAAAATGTAAGGTTTCCAAGAGATTCATATGGTGGTCGCAACAATGAATCAAACGGTCGCGGGGTTCAAAAGGTTGTAAGTGAATTACTTGGGCTAGTGAACAACTAAGTCTCAAGGTTCAAAAGGTTGCAGATAAATTACTTGGACAAGTGAACAACAAGGTCGCAAGATTTAAAAGGTTGTAGCCTCAAAGTTCGAAAGATGTGATCTTGTGGTTTGGTTTCATGGAATACTAGACTTAGATTGCTTCCCAATGATCGTGCGGAGTTATCATTCTTACTTGGTTTTCATCATCGGACTCAGCTGGATAAGCTTAAATTTGGTGAGATTAAATTGGGGTGTCTGCAGTTGTCCCTCTTTGACACAACTTGCATAGAAACACGTGATGCAAGTTATGTCAAAAACTCAGAGACAACATTCATTTGATCGAACCCTCAATCTTAGGTTGCAAGACATATAAGCATACAGTTAACGGTTGTCGTGCCTAAATTTCTATTGAGCTGCCTACATACCTCTTTGCTAGGGATCAGACCAAAACGTAGTTATGGGGCAAATGCAAAAGATGCAGGATGCAAGATGTAAAACAAGAAGCAGATGCTAGCAAGTCGAAAGATATCCTAAAGGTCGAGTCAAGACTTAGAGGAGCACGAGCGAACAACAATTCAAAGACTGAGTATAGATCTAAGAATTCGGTTTTGGATAAAATAATCACAAGGATCGAGTTAAGATCCTAGAAATTATCTTAATCGGAAAAGCATGAATTAATAGGTCAAGTCAAGACCTAAAAATTAGGGATGAGAACGGGATAAAATAATTAAAAAGTCTAACAAAGACTTTAAAATTAAATTTATAGGAAAAAAAATCACAAATTAATAGATCGAGTCAAGACCTAAAAATTTGAAACGAAAATATAGGATAAAATAACTAAAAAGTTGAGTAAAGTTTTTAAAATTAAATTTGTTGGGAAAAAATTACAAATTAATAGGTTGACTCAAAACCTAAAAATTTAGGACGGGAACTCGTGATAAAAATAATTAAAAAGTCGAGTAAAGACTTTAAAATTAAATTTATCAGGAAAAAATCACAAATTATTAGGTTGAGACAAAATCTAAAAATTTGGGATGAAAACACGGGATAAAATAATTAAAATGTCGAGTAAAGACTTTGAAATTATTCAAAAAAACCCCAAAACAAACAGCCAAACACACCATTAAGGGTAATCACAAACCCCAAAAAGCAATCATGACAAAAATAGGTACACCCACAACATTCAAATGTTGCGGTCGCAGGGTCCAAAGGAGGAGGTCGCGATGTGACCATTGGTCCAGCTTGCTGTTGCTTAAATCTTTTGGAATATACCTTGCAGTCGCGAGGAAACCCTTCATAAACCGAACGGTCGCAACATTCGGATGTTGCGGTCAGAACATCCAAGCGCCTTAATGGCCCCCCAAATGCACGAAGCAGCCCTCACTTAGCATCCTTCACTCTCTCTCTGACTCTCGCTACTCTCTCCAACCCTCTCAAGATTCTAAAGGCTTTTGAGACTTTCTTTAGCTCTTCCTTAGCATCTTCTTTATTTTACCCACATGGCCAGCCACGATCATGGTGACGACATATTTGGGGCACGACAAGGACCTTACGTGTGAAGACCCGGTACGTGTTTATTTTACGATTAATTATTTTAATATAATTGAATTGTCAGGGATGGCTTTAGATGATAGTAATTTGGCATGGCGAGTGCGGTTGGTGTGTTGTGACACTCGAATATTACCTCGTGATTAATTCTATAATTTTAAAAAACAATTAAGGGAGAGATAAAAATTTAATTTAAATTAACTTTGAAAATTTAAATGATACAAGTTAAAGAAGTTATGTAATTGAGAAGAAAACAAACAAGGCTAGGAAAAATTCTCTAGAAACATCAAGAATATGAGAAGAGAGTGGAAAAAAGGTCAAAGGGACCCCAAGTCTCTCCCATTTTCCTGCCGACATACCCCCTCCCCCTTATTCTCTTTTTCTCTTCTTTTCTCATGAAAGAATAATCCCAAAACCCTTGAACCCTTACATTCTCACAAAAAATGGGAGAGTTTGAAGCAAAATTGGGAAACCACCAAGGAAGATTGAAGTTCTACACCACAAGAGGAACAATTAGAAGCATAAAAAGGCAAATCCCAAGTGTGGCCGAAACTCTAGAGTGGAAATTGGGTGAAACTCTAGATGTTGGAGCCACACGAGATTGAAACTAGATTGAGAGCAACCTAGGAAGGAATCCAAGCTTTGGAGCAAAGAGGTAGAAGATTAAACACCAAAGAGGCAAGAACACACATAATCCAAACCCTAAGTGGAGAGATTTGAAGATATCTCAAGGTTTTGAGCAATCTGAGGTAGGATTTAGACTATCTTTCATGTTTTACGTTGATTTGGGTTGATATTTTGGTTATGCTAGTAAAATCTAGTTGATTTCATGCATAATTGAAGAATTGATATATGTGTGTGTGTGGGGGTTGAATTGAAAATAGTTGATTACATGAATAGGTTGGTTTTTTGTGAAAATTGGAGTTTTTAAAAAATGGTTAAACATGATTTTGGGAGTTTATTGTATAAAAATGAGCTTAAAATACTTGAAATTTTATATTTTTGCATGAAATTGGGTTTAGATGGGTGTTGGCCTCAAAACATAGCAAAAAATCAATTTTCGATGCAGAATGGCTCGAAGGACTGCTCGAGCGGTCTATCGAGTGGTGTTGGCTTCTTGTAGCTGGCCAAATTGCTCGACAAACCGCTCGAACGATCTAACTAGCGGTCTCTTTTTCATTAGTTAAAAATATTTTCTTTAAATCAGTGTATCTTCACTATCTGAACTCAAAATTGAGTCATTTTTTTACTCAAACTAAAGCCCCATAAGTTTTCTTTTCAATGACACCACTCTCACAATAAAATTTTTTTGTAGAAAAAGTTATGACAAAAACAGTAAAGGTGTGCCAAATTTTCTTAATTGTTTTTCACCTGTTATTGGCCAGATGTCTTGGAAAAGATTATTTTTCATCATCGTTGGACTTTCTATCAAATTTCTCATTCCTTGAGCCATAGATACACCTATATAAATCTATTTGGATTGGGATTCATGTGTTGGACCATTTGGTTAGACTTCACGATGTAAGTGGATTTTCTACATAAAGAATGGGTTAAAGATACAAGAATGGGTATTTGTGAGTTATGGTGTGACATGGTCATCATTTAAAATTCTAAGCATTTTGAAAGAAAACATGAGTTTTAAACTTCCATATATGCATATGATGGGTGTATTCCATTTTCTTTAAACGGCATGATCTCAAATGAATTCATTTTGTGATGTTGGTGCTTTATGAAATCCATGAAAGAAATGTGAAATGAAATTCATGAGAAATTGTGTACTAAAGATTATGATGTATTTGATTTGAAAAGGGAGATTGAATACTAAAACAGAATGTGATTTGGAAATGAAATGGGAAGTTTGAAATTTGAAATTGAATGGGGCAACATGTAAAATTGATTGGGAGAGGAAACAGCTGTGGGTTGGACTCCCGGATTATGAAAATGAAAGTTATAACGGATAATGAACCGAGTATGAATTGATGTAAATTAAGTTGGGCTTGAACAGCTCCGTTACGAAAGATCAAAAATTTGCGCAAGATAGGGGCCACATGCCCTTGGGTTAGCCCTCAAAATATGGTAATTGTGTCGTGATGAGTTATGGAGCGACCCATTTCACAACGGCTTCACATAACCTGTTGGGTGCGAATGGGGCGATATTTCTATAAGCTGCGTCTGATGCCGGTTCATTAAAATGTGATACGCTTTTTGTGAAAAATCGGGTAATGGAATAATAATATGGATAATGTGAAGGAAATGAATGTTTTGGAAAAAGGATCAATGTATATGAATAATGAAATAAAGAGTTGATGTGATAGAAAATGAATTGATGAATGGAATAAATTGGTGTGCATGGGTGTGTGCGTGTGAACGTACAACAAATTTATGAAATTTGCATTTTTACTTTGGTTGCACCCACCACACCTCACAAATCATGTATAACATTTGAGTTAGTATTTATCCTACGAGGTTCGGCTCATGTATGTGTACTAAACCATTTCAAGTTCTGAGAATCGGGAGTGCTACTGAGGCAAAGGATGCACTTTGGAAAAAGGATAGAGGAAGGATCTAGTGTTTTATTTTGGTTTCGTGTTATGTTTGTACATAAAATTAAATAGATAAATGTAATTAATATGAAGGCTTGAAATTGAATATATGTTGACGCAAATCCTTAAGTGGTTTTGTAGATAAACTTTTGAAACTTGGTTTATTTATTTTGAATCTTTTGAATGCAGAAATAAAAGAAAAACCCTTTTTATTATTTAAATGTCATAGTGCAGTGTATATGTTAATGTTTGAAAAGTTATTATTAGTTATAGTTCCTCTATGGTTTAACTCGGGGTTTAGCTCAAGGACTTAGGGTTTGGGTCATGACATTCCACTTTTGATAGCTCTTCACTTGGCGCCATAGAAGGTGCCAGCTCTAGTGTACTTACTGGTACGATCACCGCACCTCAGCCTTCCACTGCTGTGGGGGCTATGGACATACTTGCTACCGAGGCTGAACGGTCTTTGCTTCGTGCTGCTGAGGACCAGGACAGGGCGGCACAGGCAATGGCCATAGCATAGGCAGCTGTAGATCAGGCTGCAGCGAGGTAAGAAACTACTGAGGTTAAGATTGCTGACTTCTTGGATCCCCTTGCTAGTGAGGGGATCCCTACTCTTTTTGACCCTTATCACTACTCTCCAGCTCCTCACTGTCTGAGACCCAGCGGGATGAGGAGATACAAGCCTCCGGTTGCTAATGTTGTTCCTGATCTTCTTCTCCGCGAGCCATAAGACCACCTCTCCCGCCATAACCATGCGGTAAGTCTTCTTTTCTTATCTTTCAATTCAGAATATTAGAGCATGCCTTGTAGCTTTATACTTGAACATAAATGCATGTTTAGGATCCCCTGTTACTTGAGACATAATGTATGTTACTGATGATCTTGTAATCAATTGCCCCAGTTATAATAACATAATCAATTTAATAATAGGAACATATAATGGAAAATTGCAATTCGAACATATTGTTAACATTAAAAGGACAAACCTGGATATTGGACCGAGGACTAAATAGATTACCTAAGCAACTGGAGATTTAGTGACAAACACCTGGATACTAAGGTTTAGAACATAGATTCCCAAAAAATGGAACTTAAGGTGCCAGGGGAGCAAGGCTTTAGAAACATATAGGTTCCTGAGGAGCAGGGCTTAGGGTGCCTAAAAAGCAGGGCTTTAGAAAACATATAGGTGCATGAGGAGCACGACTTAGGGTGCCTGGGGAGCACGGCTTTAGAAAACATATAGGTGTTTGAGGAGTAGAGCTTAGGGTACCTGGGGAGCTAGGCTTAGGGAGAACCTAAGGATCGTCACATACACACGAACATAGGAGTTTTGCCTGACACACTAGGCGTTAGGGTGCCTTGCTTACTAAGGCATGAGAAAACTTAAGGATCATCACACACACACGAACCTAAAGTTTGATAGAAAGATTTTCCAGGCATACCTGGGCTTAGACTGCCTAGCTCACTACGGCTTAAGAAAACCTAAGAATCGTTACACACACACATGAACCTAGGGTTTGATAGAAGGATTTTCCTAGCGCACCAGGGCTTAAAAGAACCTAAGGATCGTCACACACACACGAACCTAGTGTTTGATAAAAGAATTTACCTAGCGCACTAGGGCTTAAAGTGCCTAGCTCACTAGGACTTAAGAAAACATATGAATCGTCACACACATACGAACCTAAGGTTTGATAGAAGGATTGGCCTTGCGTACCAGGGCTTAAAAGAATCTAAGAATCGTCACACATACACGAACATAGGGTTTGATAGAAGGATTTACCTAGCGCACTAGGGCTTAGAGTGCCTAGCTCACTAAAGCTTAAGAAAACCAAAGGATCATCACAGACACATGAACCTAAGGTTTGATAGAAGAATTTTCCTGGCGCACCAGAGCTTAGGGTCCTTAACTCACTAAAGCTTAAGAAAACCTAAGGAATGTCACTCACATACAACCCTAGTGTTTGAAAGAGAGTTTACCTGGAGCACCAGGGTTTAGGTTCCCTAGCTCACTAGGGCTTAAGAAAACCTGAGGATCATCACTCACATATGAACCTAGGGTTTGAAAGAGGGTTTACCTAGAGTACCAGGAATTAGGGTGCCTAGCTCACTAAGGTTTAAAAAGACCTAAGGATCGTCAATCACGCACGAACATAGGGTTTAAAAGAGGGTTACTTGGCCCACCAGGGCTTAGGGTGCCTAGCTCACCAGGGCTTAAAATAACCTAAGGATCGTCACTCATACACAAACCTAAGGTTTGAAAGAGGGTTTGTCTAGTGCACCAGCTCTTAGCGTACCTAGCTTACTAGGGCTTAAAAGAACCTAAGGATCATCACACACACACGAACCTAGGGTTGGATTTGCCGGGCGCACTAGGGCTTAGGGTGCCTAGCTGACTAGGGCTTTAAGAAAACCTAAGGATCATTACTCACACACGAACGTAGGATTGGGTTTGCCTGACGCACCAGGCCTTAGGGTGTCGAGCTCACTAGGGCTAAAGAAAACATAAGGATCATCACACACACACGAACCTAGGGTTTGATATAAGGATTATCTGGCGCACCAGGGCTTAGGGTGACTAGCTCACTAGGGCTTTAGAAAACCTAAGACGCCATCCGGACTTAGGAATACCTAAACAATGCTTCGCATTAGGATTTGAGTATTTCTCTTTCTTCATTTTCTTTTGCATCTGTTTTATTCCTACGGCCTTATTATATCTTCTGATGATCTTCTTTTTGCTTTTTAGGCTGGCAGATACATTCGTGGCTTTGGTGGCTCGGGTGAGGTATTAGAGTGGCATGCTGCTCTTTTAGCCCCTAGCCGAGCCTTCATTGATGCTTCTAATTTTACCCAATTCATACAATTGCTGGGTGAGACCAGTAATAACAGAGTTCTGTTAACTGCTCTAGTAGAGAGGTGGTGAGACACCACCAACACCTTACACTTCACAACATTCGAGGCCACACTGACCCCACTTGACTTCGCCATGATCATAGGCATTCGAGTTGGTCATGACCCCATTCCTTTCGACTCCACCATCTCCTAGTCCGCGGAGGCTCTCACCTACTTCCTGGGCACTATTCCTACCCAGATGGACTAGGGCCGCATCAGGTACTCTTGGTTCTATACCCACTTTCGTTAATTCCACTGCTTAGAGCCTTGCCACTATGAGTGGGATTTTTGGGCTTTTCTTTCGTACTTGTTTGGTGTCTCCTTGTTTACAAACAAGGAGAATACCATTGATCTGCATTACCTAGGAGCCCTATTCCATCTAGACCTAGTGGCCTTTTATTGTTGGAGGTAAACTGTCAAGATCATTGATTTGTAAATGATTTTTTAAAAAATAAAACTAAACGGACAATCGCCGAAATAAGTTCTAGATAAAAACTTTTTAATGTCGAACGATCAAAATAAAACCCGTTCCATCTCAGTTAATTTAGATGAATATCTTTTGATCGATTCTCCAACTACGAATTTTGATTTTCGAGTTGAAACTCCGATCAGACCTTTTACTGTATTCTCGATGCAATTTCTGAATGTAGTATGGACTACGATCCTTCGTAAACTAGTACCAACAGAACCTGGATAATCTTAGTTTTGAAAGACAACTTCTGAATTTGGTTCAACCTATCCGCATATTCATAGGGTTACAGTAGGGACCTATGGTGTAATTATGACTTAGATTTCTAGTGTAACCCAGATACCAATTCAGCGATTTTTGCAAATATACAAACCACTCAGCGATTTCTATAATTATGAAAACCTTGTAGCGACTTTTGTAACTTTCATAAAATACTAAATTACAGTTAGCACCACTAATGAATTGTAACTGCACTCTTAGTCATAATCTCAAGATCAATTTGCATTGAGCTTCTGTTATTAAATGCTTAACTAATCTCCCCACGTTAAGATTTTCGATACCCGTTAATTAAATTTAATTATTAATAATTTAATTTAATCAGCATCTTCAATATTCTTTAAGCCCTTCTGCTTAACTTATCTGACCGCCAGATAATCAAATCCACCTGCAATGTTTGGTCCGGTCAAAACTTATAAGCTTTCTTAAGGGGGTATCATCAATTCTAAACAATCAAGACGTGAATTCCGTCAATAATGAATAATTATCATATAAATAATATCGCTATCCAATTTACCAGGACTATAGACTCATATAAGATTACGCCATCTAATGAATCAAAACAACGAGTATTAAATATACGCAAATAATAATTATTTCAGGATTAAGAGTATAAATACTATTCGTAATAACCTTGAAATGTGAATTAATTTATGTAGTCAGTATAAATTTAATTACCCCAATGTATCTCGTTCAATACACATAAAGTATATTAACATAGAGAGTCAAAATAATAGACGACACTAATATTTGCTCCCCGTAATCAAGACAGCCATATTAAAATTCTGTACTACAGTTGTACCGATTGTATACTTATTTTCATTTAAACTGTGATCAAATACATATATTATGCAAAAATCTAAAATCTAGTCTTCTATGTGCAAATCGTACTCTACACACCAGATTAAATACTGTACAAAATAAAGGACATTTATGCATAATATTAAAAAAATAATATTACATACATTGCTCATTAAGATTCTCATAAAATAAAAAATTAATTTTATTAAAATAAAATTAAATACTAAAAGTATAATTTTTAGTATATAATTTCTCTATACTAAAAACATCACCCCTCTTTATAATTTCTCGTATCAGGTGATACTTACGCTCATTGTACTTTTCTTTCTTGTTGACTCTTGGTTCATTTGAGTTTGAAATCGCTCTGTTATTATCATAATAAAGTATAATAGCTGACTGAACTAAAAGGACCACGTCTAGATCCAACAGGAAGTTCCTGAGCCAAATGGCCTCTTTCGCTGCTTTAGGAGCTGTCAAGTACTCGGCTTTCATGGTGGAATAAGCAATACAGAACTGCTTGATACTCCTCCAACTTATAGCTCCACCTCCCTAGGTAAACACATATCCTGAGATAAATTTATGAGAATCTTTGTCTGACTAGAAACTTGAGTCTGTGTACCCTAAAGATACTAAACTGTTCGCCTGGTAAACTAACATATAATTCCTAATCTTTTTTAAGTACTTGATTATATTTTATACCACAGCCAATGCTTCTGCCTGGGTTAGACTAACATCTACTAACCATACCAACGACAAATCAAATGTCGAGTCTAGTACAAAGCATTTCATACATTAGGCTTCCTACTGCTGAAGCATAAGGAACTGCCTTTATCTTTTCTATCTCATCAGGTGCCTTAGGACACTAGTCCTTGGATAGAATGATTCCATGCCTAAAAGAGAAAAATCATTTCTTGGAATCCTGCATACTAAAACGAGCAAGGATATCATCGATATACTTTGCTGGTGATAAGCACAACATCCTTTGTTTTCGATCTTGCAAAAGCTTGTTCGTAAGAAATTTAATTAGCTTCTCCCAAGTCCTTCATATCGAATTGTCTAAATAATCATACTTTTACCGAAGATAACACTCCTACATCATTTTTAATGAGTAAGATATTATCTAGATAAAGTACTAGAAAGACAACTAAGCTTTCGTCACGCTTCTTATACATACAAGACTCATCTGGACTTTGATCAAAATCACAAGACTTTATGACTTGATCAAACCCAGTATTCTAAGACTTCGATACCTACTTAAGTCCATAAATGGATCTCTTAAGCTTGCACAACATGTGATCCTAGCCCTTTGCTATGAAACCGTTTGGTTGTACCAAATAGGTACATTCGTCAAGACTTCCGTGAAGAAAAGCTGTCTTGATATTCATTTGCCAAATTTTGTAATTGAAATGAGGAGCAATGAATAAGAGAATTCAACTAGACTTAAGCATGGCTATCGGCAAAAAAATTTCCTCATAATTGATCCTTTCTTTTTGAGTGAATTCTTTTGCAATAAGTGCAGTTTTGAAGGTTTCAACCTTTCACCTGCTCCACTCTTCCTCTCATAGATCCACTTGTATCCAATAGATTTTATCCCTTCAGGTGGTTCTATAAGTTCCCAGACCAGATTAGAATACATAGATTCTAGCTCTGAATTCATAGTCTTTTGCCAAAAATTTGCATCTTTGTCCTTAAGTGCTTCATTATAGTTACACGGTTCGGTATCCAGTTATGTCGAAATTCTGTTAAAAGACTCTCCCAAGAGCATATACTGATCAAGTTGATGAACAGCCCTCCCACAACAACGAAGCACTACCTATTTGTGTACTAGCAGTAACACGTTGTGTAGAATCTCAATCCTGTGCATCCGCACCCTGTTTATGATTTGCACCTGTCCCGATAATTCTCCTACTACGACAAGGCAATGAGATATTAGTGACTTGGGATTTCTTTTTTGTTCTACTGGTATTGTCTTTCATTTCTTCCAAAATAATTTTACTATTAGGCCTGTGGTTCATAATATAATTCTCTTTCAAGAATCAGACATTGGTGGTAACAATTACCTTCTGATCCTTAGGATTATAAAATAGATCACCCTTCATTTTCTTGGGATACCCCATAAAGAAACATACTTTTATCCTCAATTCTAACTTACATGCGTTCTCTTTCAGCATATGTGCTGGATACCCCAAAAGTCGAATATGTTTCAGACTAGACTTACTCTCGGTCCATAATTCTATGGGAGTCAAAGATATTGACTTAGAAAGTACCAAGTTCAGAATGTAAGCTACTGCCTCTGATGCGAGTCCCTAAAACAAATCGGGTAAGCCTGAATAACTCATCATGGACCTTACCATGTGATATAATCCCTTCTGAGGACAGGTAGTCCCTCAACTCTCCAAAGAGGTATTTTCTACCACGGTCGGATCATAGTGATTTAATACTTTTATCCAGATGCTTCTCTGTCTCCGCCTTGAATTATTTGAATTTTTCAAAGCAGTCTGACTTACAGTACATCAGGTAAATGTATTCATACATTAAGTAGTCATCAATAAAACTAACGAAGTACTCAAAGTCACCTCTATCTCGAATTGTCATAGGACCACACACATCAGCGTGAAGCAGTTCCAATGGTTTTTTAGGTCTATAACCTTTGGCCGAAAATGGCCTCTTTGTCGTCTTACCCTCTAAGCAGGATTTATAGACTAGAAATGCCTCCACTTTCAATGAACTCAAATGTTCATCTTCTACCAATCGATTTATCCTTTTTTGATTAATATGAGTTAAGCGTAAGTGTTAAAGAAACGTTTGGTTCATAAAAGAATGAAACTTTCTCTTGTATGATAAATTAGATGTGTTATTCAATTCAGTTAGTTGCAGTGTAGGAGAGATAGAAGATACGACATATAAATCATCCACCAATGTACCAGAATAAATAAAATATTTATTTTTCTTCACAACTACAAAGTCATCAAAATAAACAAAATATTTGTCCTTTATTAAACTAGAAACCGAAATTAAGTTTCTTCTAATCGAAGGTACATAAAGACAATATTTTAAAAGTAAAATCGTATCTCTACTAAAACTGAGAGTGACATCTTCTACTGCATCTCCTGCTACCATTGTATTATTGCCTATATGCATGTAAATATTCCTATTACTGAGTTGTTAGGTTTCTTGGAACCCCTGTAATGAATTGCAGACATAATTAGTGGTTCCAATATCTACACACCAGGTACCGGTAGATAAAGCAGCTAAATATGTTTCCGCAACCAGTGAAAAGAAATTACCATGTTTGTTCATCTTGCTGAGATAAACTGGACATTACTTTTTCCAGCGCCGTGTCTAGTTGCAGTGAAAATATATGCCTTTTGACTTTTTTACACCAGTTCGTGGCCCACTAACTACCTTAAAAATCATGTCACCCTGTTTCTAAACCTTTTTTTTCTTCAAGCCTTTCGGCTTAGAGAAAGAATTCTTTTCAGAAACAAACACATTTTCTGGCATTGAAAGAATACCTTTGGTACTTAAAGTTACATCCATGTTACTTTTTCAGTTAACAAAATTTGATCCCGTTAATTTATTTTCTTTGAGTATTGATGCGAGTAGATTAAAAGCCATTTTAATATTGAGAATCACATAATTAAAAATAACCGTTAATTATGATGAAAAAATTTTAAATTTATTTTAATTTGGTTCCCTCTACCATTAAAAAATATTCGCCAGCAGCCTGGTACCCTATGAATACCATGCACACGATTGAATTCTTTCAGATCGTGTGACTTTCAAAATTAATAAATTTATTTTTTCATGTACACGATTATAAAGATTTCGATTTGCCAAATCATCTTTTCGTCTTTTAATGCGTAATAAATAAAATATCTGATGAATGCACATTTTTTTCTTTTACTTTTTAGCTAAGGTAGTGATTAAAGGCATTCAATTATTTTATTTTTTACATCAAATATTTTTAAAAATTAATAATTTATTAAGATTAAATATTTTTTCATTTAATTAACTCAAAATTTAAAATTAATTTTCACATTTTTGAAGATATCTAATTTAATAAAAAATCATCTTAAACGTGTTATTTTGTAAAAAATAAAATATCTAAAAAAATTTATTTAATTAAAAACTTTTAATTAAAAAAACTTAATATTATTTTTTTTTACAAAATTTTTATTAAAATTAAAAATTTTAAATTAATTAAATTAATAGGACTATATAAAATATAAAATAGATATACATCATCCACGCAGTTCATATGAATATAAATACAAGATATGTATATATCTTGATTTTATGATCAAATAGAAATTCTGAAGAGTTTCAGTCTCGTGTTTTGAAAATAAGCTGTAATAATCATTTTCTGAATCAGCTTCATGTATCTCGATTGCATCAAAATTCTCTAATTTGCAGTGATATACAAATATATCACATCTGAATCAAAATATATCAAAAAAATTGAACCAAGATAGCATGAACCAACCACCACCACCGGCAGCCACCAGCATCACCACCGGTGCTGCTTGACCACCTCATCTATGCTCCGTTTTTTACGCTATTTTTTAAAAAAATATCTCTAAAAAAATAGTATTTTTTTTCAAAAAGTAAACCAAAAATAGCCCAAAAAATGGCCATCGAAAAGCCCCGAAACAGTCACCGCCGCCCCTAGCACTGCCGCAAACTTCAGCCTGCCCATTTAGCCTTTTTCCGTTGTGTATTTGGCTTTCGTTTTTTTTTTTTTGGAAAATAGCACTGATATATAAAAACATGTTGCTTCAAAGAACACCTCAAAAATAGTTTCGAAAATAGCCCCGAACAACGCCGTCGCTGCCGCCAGAAACCATCGCTGTTTTCTGCTGCTTTTTACCGCCTGTTTGGCCTAATTTTGTTTATGATTTTTGGATAGTATTTTAAGATATGTTTATTACTATTTTATGTCTAAAAAATTACTCAAGAAACTGTTTCAAAATCGTCATAAAAAATCAACAAAATCAGCCCCGAATCACCGCCGACAAAGCCACCGATGGTGGCTATTTTTGTTTATTTTTTATAGCTATTTTTGTTGGAAGAAAGACTACCAAAATTTTTATTTTTGTAAACAATTAATGAAAAAAATAACTGGACGAAAAAACGCTAAAACGGGCTCCAGATAAAATTTTTGATAACGAACGATCAAAATAAAACCCATACATCCGAAGTTAATTTAGAAAAATACATTTTTACCAATCGAATCTTTAACTACGATTTGAATCCGAATTAAAGTTCCTGTCAGATCTTCTACTGTATTTTCTTATACAATTCTTGAATGTAGGGTGGGTTACAATCTATCAAGAATGCGTACCGGCAAAATCTAGACAGTTTTAGTCTTAGAAGACAAGTTATAAAACTGGTTCAGCCTACTTGCATATTTATAGCGCTACAGCAGGGATCTGTGGAGTAATTATGACTAAAACTTTCAGTAGAACACAGACACGTATAAGCAAATTTTACAATTAATCAAATCTTATAGCGGTATCTGCAATTATGAAAAACTAGCAACGGTTTATATAATTTTCATAAAACATTGAATTAGAGTTCACAACACTAAAAAAACTATAATTGCACTTGACCCTTAATCTCAAGACCATTTAGCATTGAGTTCCTGTTATTAAATGTTTATAATTGCTCCCCACGTTAAGATTTTTAATACCCACAAATTAAATTTAATTACTAACAATTTAATTTAATTAGCATCTTGATATTCCTTAAACCCTTTTGCTTAACTTATTTGATCGCTGAATAATCAAATCCACATGCAGGGTTTAGTCCGGTCAAAACTTTTAAGCTTTCTTAAGGGGGTATCGTTAATTCCGATATTTCTGGACGTAGATTCAGTTAATAATTAATATTCACTATATAAACAATACCGCCATCCAACTCACTGGAAATATAGACCCATATAAGATTACACCCTCTAATAAATCAAAACAACGAATATTAAATGTACGCAAATCAATAATTATTTTAGGATTAAGAGAATAAGTACTATTCATAATAACCTTGGGGTGTGAATTAATTTATATAGTAAGTATAAAATTAATTACCCAAAATGGTCCGTTCAATACACGCAAAGCGTACTGGTATTGAGAGTCAGAACAATAGACGACACTATTATCTGTTCTCCGTAATCAAGACAGGCCTACTAAAATTCTGTATCACTGTCATACCGATGGTATGTCTATTTCCATCTAAACGGTGAACATAAAACTTATATTCTGCAAGAACTTAAAATTTGATCTTCTGTGTATAAGTCGTATTCTACACACCAAATTAAATACTATACAGAATATCGGGCATCCATGCATAACATTAAAGAAATGATACACATACATTACTCATAAAGATTCTCATAAAATAAAAAATTAATCTTATTAAAATAAGATTAAATACTATATAATTTTTAGTATAGCAACCCTAACAGTTTTTGACTAATTTTTGCGGCTATTTTTAATGCATAAATTCTACAAAAACTTACTGGAAAAAATTATTTTAAAAATGATAAAAAATTACTGCGATCCGTAACCCGAAAAACCCGAAACCACTGCCGGTGCCACTGCCTATTTTTCGTGTTCTTGGATATTCAACCTGTTGTTAAATATTCTAAATAGATATTTAAAAATAAATAATTACTATTACATCGAAAACCTATGTCCTGTAGGCTCACATTCGATCAAAAAATTTTAATTTATCATGATCAACCCTCGTGATTAAAAACAAATTATAATCATCGTTCAAACTATTCAATCAAACATGAATAAAAGATGATCATAAAATTGGGATTAGAACGCCTGCAAAATAAAGTTAGCACAGTTCTAAATCTACATGACCTCTCGATAAATCGTAAACAAAAAACAAAACGGCTTTAATACCAATTGATGGAGGCAAACTACCAAGATTAATGATTTGTAAACGATGTTTCAAAAAATAAAACTGGTCGGACAATTGCTGAAATAGGCTCCAGATAAAAACTTTTTGATGCCGAACGATCAAAATAAAACCCATACCACCACAGTTAATTCAGATAAATACATTTTGTTCGATTCTCCAACTACGAACTTTGATTTCCGAGTTGAAGCTTCGAACAAACCTTCTACTCTATTTCCAATGCGATTCCTAAACATAGTGTGGGCTACGATTCTTCGAAAAGTGGTACCAACAGAACCTGGACAACCTTAGTCTTGAAAGACAACTTCTGAATTTGGTTCAGCCTACCCGCATATTTATAGGGATACGGTAGGAATTTGTGGAGTAATTATGACTTAGACTTCTAGTATAGCTCAGATACCTATTCAGCAGTTTCCACAAATATGCAAACGTCTCAGCAATTTTTGTAATTATGAAAACCTTACAGCGGTTTCTACAATTTTCATAAAACGCTAAATTATTGTTCATACCGCTAAATAACTGTAACTACAATCTAAGCTATAATCTCAAGACTAATTTGCATTGAGCTCTTATTATTAAATGCTTAACTTATCTCTCCACGTTAAGATTTTCAATATTTGTCAATTAAATTTAATTACTAATAATTTAATTTAATCGGCATCTTTATAATTTCTTAAACCCTTCCGCTTAACTTATCTGACCGCCGGATAATCAAATCCACCTGCAGGGTTTGATCCGGTCAAAACTTATAAGTTTCCTTAAGGGGTATCGTCAATTCCGAACAATCGAGTCATAGATTTCGTTAATAATTAATAATCACCATATAAATAATATCGCTATCCAACTCATTAGGATTATTGACCCATATAAGATTGCACCATGTATTGAATCAAAACGAGTATTAAATATATACAAATAATAATTATTTCAAGATTAAGAGTATAAGCACTCTCATAATAACCATGGGGTGTGAATTAATTTATATAGTCAGTATAAAATTAATTATTCCAATTTAATACGCACAAAATGTACTAGCACATAGAATCAGAATAATAGGCGATGTTATTATCTGTTCTCTGTAACTAAGAAAAGTCTACTAAAACTCTGAGATATAATTATACCGATGGTATGTCTATTTCCATCTAAACTATAAACAAATACTTATATTATATAAAAACTTAAAATCTGATCTTATGTATGCAAGTCGTACTCTACATCAGATTAAATATTATACAGAATAAATGTCACGCCCTAAACATCTGGGTCACGCGAAAGCCCACCAAAATATCCATTTAAGAAAATAGGTTTCACAGTTGATAATAAAAATTGTACAACATTTGGATAAAAGATCCTCACAGTCAACTCTCATAAACTAAAAACATGCATCTCATTCATGAATAAATATATTGCCATAAGGCGCACAAAACCAGCCTCAATAGGCGTCACATATATCAAAAAAGAAAAAGTACAACAAGTCCTCCACCACCTCTGCAACTAAGTCAACTCATCGTGCTCACCTGAAAAGGGTTTTACAGCAAAAAATCCCACAACGTGAGCCAAATCCCAATAGAATATAGATAAGAAAACTATAAAGTAGGCTATGCAATTACACACACACAGGCTCAACCTCAAGAGCAAAAAATGTTTTCCTTCCAAAATCACACGTTTTTCGTCAGACTATCACAAGTCTCAAAAAGGTTTTATCTCATAAAAATCCACGTTTTTCATCCTTCCAACTATACATATCATCTTAATAGATATCATGTCACAGTTAAGAAAATGTTGTAAATAAAATAGTAAGCTCCACTCATGCCACACAGCCGAGGAGAAAAGATGTAAATGAAATCCTATGTACCGACTCTATCGTACAGACAAAGGTAACAACTATAGACTCCTGCCCATTACCCTAGTCCTAAACCACTGAAGACCTGCTAGGTAATGACAAGTTTTATATGGACTTACAACAACAACGCCATTCACGGAGGCAACCGACTTCTTTACGGATTTCCCTGACCAATGGGAAAGCACCCAAATCACACACTTGTTTCTTTACGGTTTGCCACGACTGATGAACGAAACATAACCAAACCACGTTACGGGGATTAACTCGAGGGACCGTTGCGAACCCACTTTGCGCACATTTTTAGACTTACACCAAGGAGCAATAGAAGCCCAACTCAAATCACACTCTATCACCGTACATCTATGGATAACATTTAAAATCCAACCGTAGCCCAAACTACGAAAACCCACAAAATAGAGTATGCACCACGTGCATAAAAAGAGATCTAAAACCATTTCCAACAAAACGTTTAAAAGGTGAGAGTCAGCCCCGCAGGTTAGTTTTAAACCCTCTAAAAAGACGTTTTTTACCGTTTTCACAAAATACCTCGTTTTAAATGTCTTTTGAAAACTACGGATTTCGTATACCCGAAACATGCTTACAACCGAGAAAAAGGCATAAAAATCAACTTTTACCTAAAAACCACGGTTTAAAACATGTAAACAACATTTCATGCATTTCTACTCGGTGAGAACAAGTATAACTGCATATAACACCCTCATAACAGTAGTAGGTCTAGAATCCTACCTCGGAAAGTCAAGAACTCAACGTCTCAAAACTGAACGGCGTTAGAACGAGAATCCGGTCAGATGGATGCAAAGCCCTCAGCCCCGATATCAAGGATCCACGAAGGAATCAACCCAAAACCAAGCCCTGGGCCCTCAAAGCTAGAGAGTAGGCAGAGAAAATGGGTTTCTTAGGTCCGAAGAAAGGTTTTGTATCAAAAATTCCGCCACTGGTCTATTTATGAAAAACCAAAAATAACATTGTCTAGTCAACTGAACTGGTGAGTTCAGTCGACCGAACTCCAGATATAAGGTTTAGTCGACCGAACTGGACCCCCCCAGTCGACCGAACTCCCTTACTGTTTTTAGTCTCGGGTTTGTGAACCAAAAACATGGTTTTTGATCCAAATGCAAGCAAAACGAGCCTCTACCAAACCCCAGAAAGCGCATAACACACTTATGCATGTTGTTCTACAACTTTTAAGAATAAACCATGTATCGATGCTATTCATATCTTGAAACGAACACATCACATATATAAACAACTCAAAAGATAAGGGTCAGGGTCTCACAACTCTCCCCCTTAAGGAATTTCACCCTTGAAATTCACAACAAGGTCACGAGATAAAGAGGTCTCGGTATCTATTACGCATCCCAGACTCCAGCTCCCATGTTGCTTCCTCAACCCCGTGATGATGCCATAAGACCTTGACATAAGCAATCGTTCTGCCGCGCAACACCTACTCCTTCATATCAAGAATCCTCACTGGACGCTCCTCGTAAGTGGCATCCTCATCAATCCGTAGCTCAGCCCAATCTAACACATGTGAAGGATCAAGCTCATACCTCCGAAGCATAGAAACGTGGAACACGTTATGCACAGATGCTAACTGAGGTGGTAATGCCAAATGATAAGCAACCTCACCAATCCTATCAAGGATCTCAAATGGTCCAATGAAACGTGGTGATAGCTTCCCGCAACGACCAAATCTCATCAAATCTCTACATGGCGAGACCATTAGAAACACAAGATCTTCCATTGCAAACTCCAAAGGTCCCCTCCTCTGATTTGCATAACTCTTCTGGCGACTCTGCGTTGTCAGTAGGCGCTGGTGAATCACAGCAACCTTCTCCGTCGTCACTCGCACCATGTCTGGTCCCAAGACTGTGGTCTCTCCCACATCTATCCAACACATGGGCGATCTACACGGTCTACCATACAAAGCCTCATACGGTTCCATCCCAATACTAGACTGATAGCTATTATTGTATTCAAACTCTGCTAACGGTAGATGATTCTCCCACGACCCTCTGAAATCAAGGACATAAGACCTCAGCATATCCTCCAGAATCTGTATAGTCCTCTCTGACTGGCCATCCGTCTAGGGGTGAAAAGCAGTATTGAACATCAAGCTTGTTC
Organism: Heliamphora exappendiculata; assembly: GCA_034768845.1. NCBI lineage: Eukaryota > Viridiplantae > Streptophyta > Magnoliopsida > Ericales > Sarraceniaceae > Heliamphora > Heliamphora exappendiculata. The sequence continues at coordinate 26,634 of JAOTRH010440701.1, forward strand.
CTAAGGCCTCTTGCAGACTCTGCCAAAAACGTGATGTAAAGCACGGGTCTCGGTCTGAAACAATGGATACTGGCACACCATGTAACCGGACTATCTCCCTGACGTACAAGCTACTCAGTCGTTCTACCGAATCCTTGACTCGAATAGGGAGAAAATGTGTAGACTTCGTCAACCTATCAACTACAACCCACACGGCGTCGTGTCCCCTAGGTGACCGAGGAAGTCCTGACACAAAGTCCATCGTGACATGCTCCCACTTCCACTCTGATATAGGCAACGACTGTAGCAATCCTGCCAGTCTCTGGTGTTTCGCCTTTACCTGCTGGCATATGAGGCATCGAGAAACAAACTGAATCACATCTCGCTTCATCCCTAACCAATAGAACTGACGACGTAAGTCATGATACATCTTCGTGCCTCTAGGATGCACGGCAAGACAAGAATGATGACACTCACGTAATAGAACATGTCACGCCCCAAACTCTGGGTCACGCGAAAAAGCCACAAAACAACCATCGAAACCGTTCAAAATAAAGGGATTTAAAACCAGAAGACCAAACAAGGCCAAAACTTTTGTAAAAATGTACTACAGAAGGTTTATTGATTTAAAAGAATAGCTAAAAGACTATAGTTATAGCCCTGCAGCTTAGCTTTTAAGAACAAAATACGAGTTTTGAACAACAAATTCTTTTCGTTTTAAAAGAAGCTTAGGCCGTTCCAAAATCTTCCTTGAAGCACAAAAGTTTAAATCATTTGAAAATCTCGTTTGTAAACTGTTGATCCCAACAACGAAAAACGTAATATGAAACTACGAAAAATAACAACCGACCCAAGGTTCTCTCGAAAGCATTAAAATATGCATACATCCATACTCGTAGTATACGATTTACAATACGTTACAAATAAACATGAAACATATACAACAGGTATAAGCTACCAATCAAGACAAAACAGACGTCCTATCATTAGCCACCTCCGGGCACCACCGGTTCAACCTACAGGACCACGTTTACCTGAAAAAGGTTTTACAGCAAAATCCCACACCGTGAGCCGAAGCTCAATAGGAAAAGATAATAAAGCTGTAAAGCAAGAAATATGCAATCACAAGCATGCGGGCTCAACCAGAGGAGCCAAAAAGTTTTTCCCAACCCAAAACCACAAGTTTTTCATCAAACTAACACGAGCCTCAAAATGGTTTTATTTCATAAAATCCTACATTTCCGTCCTCAAAACCATGCATGTAATGTAGTGGGAGCTAACTCAACCACAAGCCAAAAGGTTTTACATCATAAAACTCTAAGTTTTTCCATCAGACTCCCAAAACAGTTTTTCCTTCACAACCAAGTATTTAAACAATGCAAAACCATATTTTTACAGTTGAAGGAAAACAGTAACCAAAACATTACTTTTCCACTTGGATCACACACCGAGGAAACATAAAAATAGTAAGCTGTAATAAAATAGTATGCTCCACTCAGGCCACACCACCGAGGAGAAGAGGTAAAACAGTAGTCAAATGATCATTTCCCTCGCGAAATGTACCATCACGGAATAGAAGAATATGATCCTATGTACCGAATCAATCAAAAGAGGATAGAGGTAGCAACTATAGACCTCTATCCAGTATCTAACCCCCAGATATCGTGGGATCGCCTAGATACACACAGGTTCTATACGGAGCACCATGAACGTAACCACTCAATTTACGGGTTATGACCCCGAGGGAGCTGAGCATCCATCTGTCTCAATTTACGAGAACTAACCCGAAGGACCTGAGTACCTAATCTGCGCACGCTTTTGGACTTTCATCGAGGGCAACTCGTGCCAAACACACGTCATCCCGGTACATCTAAATAATATTCTAAAAATAGAACTGTAGCTCAACTACAAAACCTTTCCCCCCAAAATACATTATACATGTATTTAGATCCATCCTTCAACAAGGAGATCACACGAAACATTTTCAAAATGTTTTATCCCATTTTCAACATGACGTTTCAAAACCAGAGACTCAATCCCGAAGGCGAGCTCCAAACCTCCAAAACATAAAATGTTAAGATTTCCATCAAAATCCTCCATTTTCCAACAAAACCCACCGTTTTCAAGAACACCTTTTGAAAACCATAAAAATGACATGTCATATGATGTACTAAACCAAGAAAAGCAAAAAACATGCTTTTTACCCAAAATTGAAGGTTTAAACATAGATATATGACATTTCATGCATTTTTTATCGGTAAAAAGGCATGCAATTACATATAACACCCTAATACAGTAATAGGGTTTAAAATCCTACTTCGTTGGGTGAAAACCCGATGTCTCAAAAATTGAACCTCGACGAAACAAAAATTTGACTGGATATATACGAAGCCCCCGGCACTAACATCGAGGATCCACAGTCTAAACGCTAAAAATTGAGCCCCGAGCCCATCAAAATCTAGAGAGAAGGCAGAGAAACGAGAGAGAAAAATCAAATATGGAGAGAAAATATCCCAAAATATCTCCAAGACTTGATATTTATAGAAAAATGCCATATCACACAGGTCAGTCGACTGGCCCCACAGTCTAGTCGACTAAAAAGGCTTCTGGAAAACCAAAACCTCGCACCGTCTCAAGTCCAATCGACTAAGCTCACCCCTTCACTGGAATTTTCTGAACCTGTTTTCTGCTACTGAACAGGTTTTATAGCCTAAACACTTACCAAACAAACCCCTTTCGAACCCGAACAAGCGTAAAACTCATATGCACATGCTGTTTTGTTTTGCAGAAACAAAACCCTAACATACCAATGCCAAAGGTTAACTCAAACTCTGTCAACACTTAAACTATTCTCAAAATAAACTAGGTTAGGGTCTCACAACTCTTCCCCCCTAAAGGAATTTCGTCCTCGAAATTTAACATTGCTTCGCAAGCCAAACACAACCCATCAATCATCAGTAACCTCTGATGCAAGCTCAACAACACTGTACAACAGCAGACATGCCTCAACAACTGAAATCCCACAACTGAAATTGTCACGTAACTGATACCAAAAATACACATCCGCAAGGAATCAATCTTCATACAGACTGTTCACACGTGCAAATTCCACTGACATCACTGTCATCCAAGGAACATCCACAAAACATCGGATCATAATCCAACTCACGCTACCAAACCCCAACACAGAACTCTCGTCAACACAACAACTCCAGTAACAAACGCAAAGCAAGAGACCAATTCACCATGGTACCTGATCTTGAACATGCTTTATGCTCGAACAAAGAGACTTCACCCTCGTCCTCATTGTCACATACTAGTTCAATCACACCTCACAATACCTACCAATGGCTATCTCCACAAGTCCAAACACACTACGTCAAGCCCTGACATCGGTCACAGAAAGTCACACACACTGTACAAAAACTTTACTCAAGTCCTAACAATCACCAGAGGACCACCGACTTTGATACCACATTATCACCCTACCGATGCCAATATCTCCATTACTGAAGCTATCATGACACCGATCCACGAGTAACAACACAACACCCAATTCTAGAGAGAAGCTTACCAGAGAGAAGTTCACTTAACTCACCTGGAATACGAAAAAACAGATCTCAACAAACTTTTAAACCTTCGCCTTCTACTCAAATTTCCATCACGAACCAGAATTCTCACCCAGAAGAAACATCAGGTGGTACACTAATGTCCCAGACAAGGTTTCACACAATCGAAAACCAATCCGGCATAAAAAACTCACGCAGTCGCCTAACCCCAACGAGTCACTTGACCAAACATATCATATAGACAGAACATCTCATAGGTATCCAACAACCTATATAATCCAAATCATAACTCTCGTGCAACAGCACGTCACTACACATCTCAACGTCTTATATTAGATCACTGACACCAAAACTGCAGACCAATCTCATGTCGAACATGGTCGCCGTCATCAGACAAAGCAACAAAGACTGACATCCAACATCAAACCACATACGCCTAACACATACAACAGACCTTTGGGTCCACAATAGCACACTATTCGTGCCCAAGATACCGATCAAGACTTGCATCTTACACTTAGCAATTTCCTCACATCCAGACCTCATCACAGCCCTTCCGTTCCCAACCAAACAATCACATCGGTTCGAACAGGTCACGCCAATCAAGGCTTCTCCACGATTATACTCTTAAAACCACCATCCATACAAACAATAGTTATGCCAAAGTACAACACTTACCACAGTCGACAACCACTTCTCGACTCCAAGAACTCTGAACAGTTCCAAGTCCCAAACAGGACCCAAGCCAGACTCACAAAAGTCTATCCAAAACTCATCATACACACATCACAGCCGCATTGTTCCAACAAACCCCAGCTCCTCCAAGAGCTAGAAACACAACCATACGCACACAATAGTCAACGATCCTCAACTGATCCATGCAAAAGAACTTTACATCTCAACATCAACTTCTTTGTCGACAAGAATCATCACAAGCACTGCTGTCTACCAACCAAACCTCACATGGATCACAATCCAAATGGTTTAACCACCCGTTGAAACCACAAAGGATTAGTCCAACTATCACCCAACCACAGCGATATAAGTTCCCGAGTCACAACTCCAAGGGTCATACACGGGTACAAACCCACTGATATTCCAGTCTCAGAACACAACCAAATTTGAACTAAACAAGAACCAGGAATCTCTATCCAATTGAGATGAAACAACTCACACCAGACAGTCGTCTACAAGACAATCGTCCACAAGAAAACTCTCTACCTCCCATCCAAAGAAAAGCAAAAGGCTAACAACAAACCATGACCCAATCTCAGCGTATTCCCAATACTCATCAACACTTAGCCTCTACGAACTTTGCAAGTCCTATCTCAAGGCCACGCTGACTACAGTCAAATAGTTGTGTCAACCACAATCACAATACTCAGATCATCTGCTACACCAAGCTCTCTCTGACCTCATTCACAGATGTGAACACCCTCCATCCGCATACCTGGCATAACACATACCATTGCGCCCAAAACCTCACTTCACATAATTGCGCTTACTCACCTACATAACTCCTGCTAGGTAAACCACAATCACACCACAGCCTCGAGCTCACTGTCCAAGGCACAGCATCAAACAAAGGGAACCCAATTCTGAGACCTTTCATTTAGAGTTACTAATAACTCCCACAACCATGCAGACACCTTCTGCACTTTCACTCTCAAAGCACACATCGATCACAGGCATCGTACCCTACGATTTCTCACCTATACATAGCTGAACCTTATTACTCCACGCTTCATTTCCATGGGCAAACAATATACCCATCTCTGAACCTAAAGTGGAACGCAAACAACCTCTAGACATCTCATACCCAGGATGCGTCTTCTCAACACTAAGCTAACCACAAAAGCGATCTCCTAATGACTAGGATATCGACTAAACCACTGATCAGCATTCCTGTAGGAATCTCACAGAACTGATACTTATCGTAGGAGCCCTTACATTCCCGTACAACCATAATCCGTGCTCTTCCCAACATAACTGCAACTCATACTCATTCCCACATCCTTGAGCTCACTCACTCGAAACTCAATTTTTAAACCTCAAAAGGTACATAACGTCTAAGGTCATCAGACTACTCAGACTACCAACAACATCCTGCTGACCACCATCGATATCCTGACTACCAGGAAATATCTCTAGAACCACACATTCTTCCATCTCAACATATGCTCGGCTAAGGATCTCTACGCTCCCATCCACTATGTTCCCGTCTATACGCCGTCCCGAGTACACGGCTCAAGGCATAGCATGGCTCACGACGTATCTAATCCGCCACATGGCTAGAACCACGTATACCAAGACATCGAAGGGATGCCGCTATCCCTAATCTAATCACATTGACTGATTTCCCAGGGCCTCTGACACCCCATCACCTCAACTCACAAGGTCAACCATAACACAACTCTGACATCCACTAGCCTACACTCGAGGGGAGCTAGTTACTATAACCAAGCCACCAACTAGGCTCTATCTGCACCTGAACAAACACTGCTCATACTAACACCTAACAGATACCAATCGAGGCCAACCTCACATGGCTGAACCCAACTCACTGATGAGTTCCACAACATACCAAGCGATCGGTGCTCAACCCATAACCCTGCTTCTACAACTGATAGCAACCAAGTCGCACAACCAAGACCCAAACCATGGTCTTGTCGTCTCTAAGGGTGTACAGGTCGTATATGAAGAAAGCATGAAACATGACAACCTAAGGTCAATCTATCATGCTATTTCTACCACATACCACATAATCATGCTAGCACATAGTCACGACGATCATGCAGACACAACACCGATACCAAGGA
>JAOTRH010440712.1:0-32998 GCA_034768845.1 Heliamphora exappendiculata
TATTAAAAGGTTTTCTGAAAAAGTTTTTTAAATCTCTTTTTCTAGTAAAGAAACCCAATTCACCCCCCCTCTTGGGTTGCCTAGTTCTAACATGATGGTACCTTGATCTCAAGTCAATCTTTGAGAAGCAACACGATCCTTTGAACTGATCAAACAAGTCGTCAATCCTTGGCATAAGATACTTGTTCTTCACTGTCACCTGATTCAGCTTCCTGTAATTTATGCACAGTTTCAGAGATCCATCCTTCTTCTTCACAAAAAGAGTTGGAGCTCCCCATGGTGACGTACTCTGGCGTACAAACCCTTTGTCAAGTAACTCCTGTAGTCGCACCTTGAGTTCTCGCAACTCAACCGGTGCAAAGCGGTAAGATGGCATAGAGATGGGAGCAGTTCCCAGAACAAGAACAATAAAAAACATTACATCTCAGCACGGTGGTAACTCAAATAGATCGCCAGGAAAGATATCTGGATAGTCACATACCACAGGGGGTAGCTCCCTTCGAACCTCAACTGACTCATCCAACTTGAGAGTAGAAAAAAGGAACCCCAATTTCCCTCGATTCCCAGCGATACTAGGCATAGACTCCAAGCCCTCATCCTGATCACTCATAAAGTAAAAGCAGTCATCCTCAGGCATACAGATCGACACTCTCCATCGTACACATTCTATAAAAGAATGATAAGTAGTCAGCCACTCCATCCCTAGAATGACATCAAATGTGGTCATGTCTAGAATGAGAAAGTCAAACTCCAAACAACGACTGGTGACTCGTAACTCACAGGATCTACAAACTCTACTCAACACTACACTCCCACTAACTGGGGTTTCTATACTTAATGTACTACCCAACAAGTCTATCTCCAACCCCAATGCAGATGCAAAAGCAAAGAAAATAAATGAATGTGATGCTCCCGTGTCGATAAGAACACTGGCCTATGAGTTATATACTAGGAGAGTACCTCTGATGATGGATGGAGTAGCTGTAGCATCAGCCACTACTGGTGCTTTGGAAGCACTAGAATGAGCAAGAACATAAGCCCTGGCCAGCGGTGCTCTGGCCTGTCCACTATAACTCTGAGCTGTCGATTACCTCACATACTGTGCTGAGGCACCTTCTTCTGCTAACCTAGACATTTGAGCCTTGCTGCAGAGCCTGTCGTCTTTGGCTAGATGGAGCAAGTGATGCTCTTGCCATACTCTGAACATTTCCTCCTCGGGGGTAGTATCTGCGAATATGTCCAGACTGACCACACTCAAAACACACGGGAGGGTCTCTCCCTTGCGACTGTGACTATAACTGCGGCTGTGACAAGACAGGCGCTGAACTCTAAACTTGGCCTCTGAGTGGGCACTCATATGAACGATGCCCTAACTATCTGCATCAGTAACAAGTGATCTCTCTCTGCTTTGGTCTTCATGTAAAGGCTACTGAAGGTGCAGGTGTAGAAAACTGCGGCTGATACGTTCCCACTGAATGGGAACTCAGTCCAAACGACCATTGGCGCTTTCTCCTGCACCCCTAGAATTGTGTACCTCCATCACTCTGTTGGCCTTTACTTTCCCTAACTCTGCAGCTCTCTGCCATCGAGTTCGCTACTCGAATAGCAGCTTCCACCATATCAATTTAGACACACAAACCCAGTGCTGCAATTCTATCCTTGATAGCAGATCGAAGGCCCCTTTCAAACCTTATGGTGTGCAATTCCTCCTTCGACACCATCTCATAGGCAAATCATAGGAGATTCACAAACCTGGCCTCATACTGGACCACGGTAAGGTTCCACTGGACCACGGTAAGGTACCCCTGAACAAGGGAGAGGAACTCCTCCTGGTATGTATCCCTCGAAGATCTCAGAAAGTACTTCTCCAAAAAGACTCTCGTAAAAGCAACCCAAGTGTCATCCACTGTGGTTTTGGCAAACTTTCACCACTCCCTCACATCCTCGCGAAGCTGGAACACTGCCAACTTAACACGCAGAACTTCCTCCTCGATCTCCAGAGTGTCCAAGATCGTCGTGGTTACTTCTAACCACTCAGTAGCAACTTTGGGATCCGGCTCCCCAAAAAAGTTAGAGGATCTAACTATCAAAATTCTCTCATTGCCACAGAAACCCTTGGCTCAGGAACCCTCACTCCAGCCCTAGTTGCCTAAGCCAGTGCCCTCATGGTAGCAAGCATCTCCTGTACAATGTCAACACCGCCCACCTGTTCTTGTGGGGCATGAAAATCCTCTTCTTCTAGAACCTAGATATATGCACGACCTCGGCCACGACCACGTCCCCGTCCTCCCCGTGTGGACATAGTTCTATATATAAAAGCAAGATAACATGATAAGCTTTCCTATATCATGTTGTTATTAACGTAAAAGCATAACATAGATGATCGTGCTGACACATAGCCACTTAAGATGCTGTGAACACGTTTCACATACCGAGGAGAACCAACAAGACAGACGGGTCCATCTGGATAACCTATTCAGATTCCTTGCTAGAAAACACGTTAGCCAAACGCGTTTCTAACATGGCTTCCAAATTTGTTAATGCAAATGCCCGAAGGTAAGACTAATCCATCCTAAAACTTAACCTCCATACCCACATATACACTAATTATCATGCTTAACAAACTATCAGTATGCCATGAAAACACTTAAACATACGCAAGCAAGCATACATAGTCATCCTCACCAGGTGATGCACCCTCTTCCCATGGATCTAAGGTATTCGAACCCAGAGCTTTGATACCAAGTTGTCACGCCCCAAAAATTTAGGGTTACGTGAAAGCCTTCTAAACCACCATTTTTACAAAAAGATAGAGTTTTACTAATAAAACAAATGTCTAAAATTAATACAGCCTTTAGAATTTAAAAGAGTACCCTAGGGTTCACTCTCAGTGCAACATACATACATGTTCATACATTTAAACATACAGTCTCAAGGCTTATGACACATGCTTTCAGAAATAGGAAACTACTATAGAAATACATATTTCTATATCAAAAAGGAAAACTATAAACAGTCTTCCGCCACCACGGGTGTATCTAGATCATCACCTCATGATCATCCACATCAACACCTAAAAAAAGTTTTAACAAATCTCACTACGTGAGCCGAAGCCCAATAGAAATAGACTATGATGAAATAAAGCAGGATATGCAATCACATATCATAAAGTAGATCAAAAATGATTTTATTTCATAAAACCCCAAGTATAATCCCACACGCATGCCCACACACGCACGCCCACACACGCATGCTATCATCACATCCACGAGATCTTACCAACTCATGGTTTTAAAATATAGGCACCGATGCTGAGCAAGAATATAAACCCTACCACGTTACTACCACCCGGCCAATACGAGGCCCGTGAAGTAACAGGACGCTCTATACTTCTGACTCGACCTGCTTTCTTTCCCGGTTCACTAGTTAGCGGGCAGAGAAACCCATTCTGCACAGTTTTTTGATTTTTCACCGAGGAGTAACTCGTGCCCAAATTAAATCGATCTATAGATCTCAACACGGTCCTTTTTAATTATCACATCAAAATCCAGATACACACTTGTGAGTCCAACCCTATGAGGTTCCTCTCACCAAACCCATAACACCGTGAGTCCAACCCCAAAGGTTCCTCTCGCCAAACTCATAGTATCTCGAAACATATAGTAAACCAATAAAAGCATAAATCATGCTTTTTACCCAAATAAACATGGTGTAAAACATACAAGATGATATATAAGTATTTTTATCGGTAGAAATGTATAAAATTGCACGTAGCACCCTTTAAAAACAACATACTCTAGGATCCTACCTCAGAGAGTCAAAACTCGAAGTCTCGAAAGCTGAACCCCGTCGGAATGAGAGTCTGACCAGATGAAAGTGATGCTAACAACGTAAATATCAAGGATCTATAAGCTGATTGTTAAAAATTAGGCCCAAGCATAGTAGAAAAGTAGAGATAAGGTAGAGAGCTTGAGAGAAAAAGGTTTTTGGGAATGGAAAAAAATGAATTTTCCTAAATGAAAACCGTACTGGACTATATATAGTCTCGGTTAAAAAGCATGTTCCGTTGATAGAATGGACCACCTCAATCGACTGAAGGAGTTTTAGATCTAGAAAACTTCTTCGCCGCCACTGTCCAGTCGACTAGGGACACCCGTCCAGTCGACTGAACCGTTGTGCAATGCCAGAATTGGTTTTTCAACTCTCGGTCCAGCCAAACGAACCCTTAAAAAATCCAAGAAAGTGTAAAATACATCTACTCATGTTGTTCTACAATACTGAAGCATAAACTATTCACCGAGGATATACATATAACAAAAGAAGCATATAATACATGTATATCTCATAAAATAAAATGGTACAGGGTCTCACATCCTTTGTCAAATTTTGTGCCTCGAAATCTTCTTGAGAACCTTTTGTGTCTCTTAAGGAATTTTCCAAATCTTCTTGTGATAAGAACCATGTTATCATTGTTGATCTCCTCATCTTCATCATTAGAACTCTCTTTTGAAGCTTTGAGGGCAATGAACTTTTTGATCTTGTTTTGCTCGTTGACTCTTTCATTTATTTTGAGCTCGTATGTCAGTAGTGATCCAATTAGCTCATCTAAGGTCATCACCTTTAGATTTCTTGCTTCAAAGATGGCTATGGCCTTAGCTTCCCAAATGGGTGGCAAGGCTTTGAGTACCTTCCTTAAAAGCTCATAAGATTGGTAAGTTTTTTCAAGTGCATTAAGAGAGTTAATAATGTGAGTAAAGCGAGTGTACATGCTAGGTATAGTTTCATCATCATTCATCTTAAAACTTTTATACTCGCTAATTAGTCTATCAATCCTAGAGTCTTTAACATCTTGTGTGCCTTCATAAGTAATTTCTAATTATTTCTATATTTCTTTTGTACTTTTATATGTCATTATTCGATTATATTCATTAGCATCTAAAGCACAATACAATGCATTCATAGCACTAGAGTTTAATTGAAGTTGCTTCATATCATTTTCATTCTTTTCTTATTTTGGTTTAAGAACTTCTTTACCTTCTATAGTTTTAATAGGAGCGAAATTACCTTGAACGATTACTCTCAAAGTCCTCTAATCCGTGGTTTGAATAAAAATTCTCATTCTTTGCTTTCAAAAAGTGTAGTTAACACCACAGAAGATTGGAGGCCTTGTAAAGGAGTGACCTTCACCCAAAGGAGATATACCAATATCTGCCACAGATCTTTTTCAAGAAAACTTGTTAAGAATAATGCGACAGGTTCTGATACCAATTGATAGTATGTGTGTAATTACAAGAGGGAGGGTAAATTGAATATTTAAAAAATTTGTTCAAATATTCAAATACAAGTAAAGCTTGTAATACACTTACAAGTAAGATATTTTAATTTACAAGAATATTTTCAAGTATAGCTTCTTGTTTGAAGATTAAAGCACAAGTCTATTTTAATTCACAATATCAAAAACTTCTTATTTGAAAATTAAATTTGCAAGATTCAAAACCTTTAGTTTGAAAAATAAAGTGCAGTTATATTTCAATTCTCAATATTTAAGATTTCTTATTTGATAAATGAAATTACAAGATTTAATACTTTTCTTATTTTAAAAATTAAAACGATAAGAATGGATTTCAATAACAAGTGTAGAAGATGTGTGTGATGCAACAATAAATGACAATATAATAAAGATAATAAAAAGTAAGCAAGTTAGAAATACGACACCACGATTTTTGCAAGGTTTAGCGCAACGGCCTACGTCCTTCTCTCAAGTCAACCACTATGAGAATTTCTCACTATTACTCCTTCAATAGGGGGAGTAGCCTCTCTCCTTAGTCTAGGCGGAGTAGCCTCTCTTCTTAGTCTATGCGAAGTAACCTCTCTTGAGAATGTCCCATTCTCAAGTATTCCAATCCTTATAGGCAAATTAGGCTCTTTTGAGAAACACATTTCTCAAGTACAATGGAAGAACAAGAATGTGTACAAGAGATGCTCCTACAATGAGCAGATGAGTACAAGAAATAATAGCTCTAACTTTCTTCTCAAATAATATATCAATGAAGCTCAACGAGAAATCTAAAAATCATTTCTCTCAAAAATTGATTAAAAATTCAAGAGATTTAAGTACAAATAGAGAGTGTATAAGAGAGAATGTTTGAGAGGCCTTGAATGAATAAAACCAGAGCTCAAAGGCTTTATTTATAGGCCTCATTCCTGGACTAGCTGTTTCAGTCATTTTTCGAAAATCTAGCCCATTCAGTTGACTGGAGCCTTAACTCAGTCGACTGGACTGCTCGGTCAGTCAACCGGATGCTTTGAAATCCAATTTCTTATTTTGGAAATTCAGCTTCAGTCGCCTGATCCATACTTTAGTCGACTGATTAGTATTAAAAATCCAGAATTTTGATTTTTAAAACTAGTTTTGATCACTTCATGTTTTGAAAAATATTTTTAGGTATTTTAGGAATCCTATGAGCTTCAAAGAAATATATCCATGAGACATGTGAATTTACATAAGTCCTAAAAAAATGATACAATTGAAATTCTTCAATTCTTCAACCTTTGCCTTGCTCCAAAAGCGTGTTGTCGAAGTGTTTAAAATTTGCGTCATGGCTTCCATTCTATGTATTTGATTGTGCTAATTATATTTTTCCTGTAAACTTAATTTGCACAATTAGATACTTAGGTTTGCTATCATTAAAACAGTTATTGAAACCTTGTTAGGCCAACAACCTTGCTCATAATTACTCTCCAGATCCCTGCAGTATTCCTATGCATATGCAGGTAGGCTGAACCAATTTTATAACATAACTTGTCTTTCAAGACTAAATGTATTTGGGTTCTGCCGGTACGAGTTTTCGATAGTTCGTAGCCCACACTACGTTCAAGAATCGCATAAGGGAATACAGTAGAAGATCTGATAGGAGTTTCAACTCAAAATCAAATCGTAGTTGAAGAATCGACTAGTAAAAAGGTATTCTTCTAAATTAACTTTGGTTGCACGAGTTTTATTTTTGATTGTTCGACGTCAAAAGTTTTATCTGAAACCCATTTCAGTGTTTGTCCGTCTAGTTAATTTTTTACCGAAAAATATTTGCAAAAATAATGATCTTGGAAGTCTCGCCTCCAACAATTGGTATCAGAGTCATTTTGTTTTTTGTTTACTGTTATCGAGGTCGAATAGTTTTAGAACTGTTGCTAACTTTATTTTGTATGTGTTCTAATCCCAATTTTATGATCATCATTTATTTTTTCATACTTGATTGAAAGTTTTGAATGAATGATGATTATTATTTTTAACCACGAGGGTTGATCGTGGTAGATTGATTGTGAACTTTACGGAGGCATATGATCAATGTAAAAATTAATGTTTTTCAATTTCTAGTTTTTTTTAAATAAAAAAAATGGAAAGAAGAAGAACACAAGAGAAGGTCGCACACTGATATTTGGGATTCATGGATGTGCATTGAATGAACATTGTTTCGTTAAAAAGCCAAACGCAGCCTAAGGTTGAGGAAACTTTGAAGTAGCAAGCGGCTGTTTTCCAAAAAGCAAGCAGCAATTCCAGTTTGAAGTAGCAAGCGGCTGTTCGTGTATGTGTTACGACCCTCCGGTTCTTTCCAATTTTTGGAAGACTAAGCACCCTAAGCTCTGGTGCGCCAGGCAAATCTTTTAAACACTAGAAGACTAGGCACCTTAAGCCGTGGTGCACCAGGCAAATCTTGCACTCTCGAAAAATCTTGCACTCCCTAATAGAAGGCTAGGTACCCTAAGCCTTAGTGCGGCAAGTAAATCTTTCAAGCCCTAGAAGACTAAGCACCCTAAGCCTCGGTGCGCCAGGAAAATCCTTTCAACCCTAGGTTCATGTGTGAGTGATGATTCTTTGATTTTTGCACGCCTTAGTTGAAGATTAGTTACCCTAAGCACTGGTACGCTAGGCAAATCCTTTCAACTCTAGGTTCGTGTGCGAGTAATGATGGTTTGATTTTTGCACGCCCTAGTAGAAAACTAGATACTCTAAGCCCTGGTGCATCAGGAAAATCCTTTCAATCCTAGGTTCATGTGTGAGTGACGATCCTTTAGTTTTTACATACCTTAGTAGAAGACTAGGCACCCCAAGCCCTAGTGCACCAGGCGAATATTTTTAACCCTAGGTTCATATGTGAGCAACGATCTTTTGGTTTTTGTACTCCTTAATAAAAGATTAGGTACTTTAAGCCTTGGTGCACTAGATAAATCCTTTTAACCATAGGTTCGTGTGTGAGTGACGATCCTTTGATTTTTGGTGCCATAGTAGAAGACTAGAGACTCTAAGCCCTGGTGCGCTAGGCAAATCTCTGTCGTAAATTCCCCCATTCAATTTTACAACAATGCCCTCTTTAGATTTTTTTCCCCAAAAATAAAAAATAAATAAAATTTTTTTCATAATTTTTAGGATTTTTGAAAACAATTTTCTAATTTTTAGTATTTTTGAAAAAAATTCCCCTAATTTTTAGAATTTTAGAAAAATTTCCCCTAATTTTTAGGATTTATTAAAAAAATTACCTTTAGTTTTCATGATTTTCTAAAAATACCAACCCTTAGATTTTTCTAAATAAAAAATTTTCCCTCTTAATTTTTTTATGTTTTTCTAAAAAAATAAATCAAAAATTCTTTTCCCCTATTTTTATGTTTTACCCTAAAAAAAAAAAAAAAATCAACCCCTTTATTTTTGTGATTTTGATAAAAAATAAAAATGACAAACCGCCCCTTTATTTGTTTGCATCTAAACTCTAACCCTAGTGTCACTACTATTTTAATCACCTTTGCATAGGTACCTAAGCTAGGTTTTCAGTTCGATATTCAGATGTGATTACATGTTCTTTATGTTCAGTTCATTCAAGCATTGCATACAGTTATCACAGATATCATGAACATCGCATCGCAAAAATAAACAAAGCACAGGGGATCCTAAACATGCATGTATGTTTGAGATATAACATGCTTTGATATTGAACAGAAAAGATAATGAACCTACCGATGGACGTTGGCGAGAGATATGCTGGTCCTGCTCCTGGAGGAGAACGTCAACTGCAACAGCATCAGTAGGCGGCTCGTAGTGCCTCATCTCACCTGGACCCAGGCAGTGGGGGGCAGGAGCGTAGGTATGTGGATCGAAAGGAATGGGGATCCCTTCACCAGCATAGGGATCTAGGAAATCAACTATCTCAGCCTCGGCAGCTACTTGCTCCGCTGTCTCCTGATTTGTAGCTACCTATGCTGCTGCTGCCGCATGTGCTGCTCTATCTTGGTCCTCAGCAGCACGAAGAAGGAACCGCTCAGCCTCGGTCACAAGTATATCCATGGCCCCCTGAGCGGTGGAGGGCTGAGGCGCAGAGATCCTACCAGCTGGGATGTGAGAACTGGCACCCCTAATGGCACCCATGGAAGAGCTCTCAGCAACGGAAGGGCCTCTGCGTGCCCCCAAATCATCATCCCCATGGCCCTGGCCCTCCATGAACAAGAATGGAAGCACAAAAAGTAAGGTGAACATCGTGAGGTACTTGAAAAGAAAAAAAAGGAGCTCGAAGGTCACAAGAAGTTTGAAAGAACAAGAGAAACTCAAGCTGGTTCGAAAGAGAGTAAAGGAGGCTAGAGAGAGAGTGAGAATACAAGAATGAGCCTCACTTGCGCGGCCTGGGGGTCCTTATGTGCATTAGGATGTGGCGGTCACCACTTTCGTTTGTAGCGCCCGTTGGGATGATAAAAGGGCACACAGCGACCATCGGGATGATGAAGGGGTTTTGTTGTAGCGACTGCCATGTCAGAGGGGTTTTAGAAGCAGGGGCCGCTGAGATGTTAACGGTCATGTCACGTCTTTGGGACTCGAACCCGGCGACCGCTCATAAGTTAGCGGTGATGTGTCAGGGGGCCATCATGGCGTTTTGGGGTTTTTTAAGGGGCTATTTGGTTTTTGTTTTTGTGTGTTTTTGTATGTTTGGTGTGTTTTATTTGTGTTTTGTGTGTTTTGTTATTATGTTTGGTTGAAAATAATTTTAAATATTGGTTATTTTTAAGTCTCGTGTGTTTGTCCCTTGTGTTTTTTTTTGTGGTGTTCTCCCGATAAGTTTAATTTTAAAATCTTGACTTAACTTTTTAATTATTTTTATCTCGTTTTTGTCCCGAATTTTTAGATCTTGACTCGACCTATTAATTCATGATTTTCTTCTGATAAATTTAATTTTGAAGTCTTGACTCGATTTTTTAATTATTTTTATCTTGTGTTTTGTCTTTAATTTTTAGGTTTTGACTCGACCTAATTAATTCGTTGTTGCTTTTCCGCTTAAGATAATTTCTAGGATCTTGACTCGATCCTTTTAATTATTTTATCCCTAACTGAATTCTTAGATCTTGACTCGATATTTGACATGTTTGGTTGTTTGTGTCTCCTTTATATCTTGACTTGATCTTTAGGAATTGTTTGATCATATCAGTGTTTGGATCATGTTAGCAGCTGTATCATGTTTAGTATCTGGCTTCCATGCATCTGCTTCAAGAACTACGTTTTAGTCTGATCCCTAGCAAAAGGGTACGTAGGCAGCTCGATGAAAATTTGAGTACGACCAACGTCATATATAAGCTTGTGTGTTTGTGGCCTAAGATTGACGGCTTGGTCAAATAGATGTCGTCTCTAGATCTTTGATATAACTTGCGTGTCTATGCAAGTTATATGAAAGAGGGGCAACTGTAGACATTCCAATTTGACCTCGCCTAATCTTAGGTTGATCCAGGTGAATCCAATGATGAAAGAAATTGGAATGGTGCCTCAATATGATCCTTGAGAAGCGATCCAAGCTCTACTTTGAACCCAATGATCAAAACCTTCAAACCAGTGAAATGCTTTTGAACCGCCATGTATGAACCTTGGGGTCACCATGTTCATTGTGGTAACCTACACAAGAAACTCTTGGAAACCCTAGCCAAAGGTAGCGATTGCTATAATTGAACGATGGGGTAGCCATTTTTATGGTGGCGACTGCCATAAGAAATCCTTGGAAGCTTGATTTTTTGTGGTAACCGCCCACTCTGATCCCGGCGACCGCCAACTCCAAATGGCCTGATGTTTCCCAAAACGTGTTAGCATCTTATTGGTTGAAAAGTTTCATAAATACCGTAGCCCCTAGTACATTTTTAGGACAGAATTTTAGGGAGAGAGACTCTGCCAAAGCATCAAGAAAGTACGAGCCCTGACGTCGATACCCTGCCAAAACACCAAGAATTCGATCACCGATACCAAAATCCTAACTGGGATTGGATCATCGCTTGAGAATTGGGCTGCCGATCATCATTCTGCGACTTGAGGATTCATTAGCGATCTAGGTATTCTGTTTAGATTCTCGGTCTTTCTATCTCTATTTCCTCCCTCTTGGAGTAACCGAGTTAACTTTATTTTCAATTCTCATATCTTATCTATAATTAGTTTAATTCACCATTTCATTTATGGAGTTGTAAGTGTGAGTTTAGTGTAATGTGCATGATTTAAATACTTTTTATTATTTTCTTAGTTATAATATTGTTCATATTTCACACTTGTACTTTGATCACTTTTAACAGTTCATCAAATAGTACTGACATAATTTGACAAAATGACTAATGATGTCGTTATTATTATAATTAAAGCACTTACATTCATATGGTTGTAATTATCAATATTACACCTATGTTTTATATCTCTTAGTTAAATGGTTATTAAATGATTATTTTGTTAGTTTAATGTTTCTTATAAGTACTTCTTTCATATTTCTTTTCTTTTACGCACCAAATCTATTAATGTTAGTTTACAGCATGTTAGTTTAATTTTCTTATGTTTATTCTCTAATTTCTTAGTTTAAGCTTGTTGGTTTAGTTTAATTTTCTTAGTTCAAGTTTGTTAGTTTAGTTTCCTTTTTCAAATAATGTTTTCAAATAGTGTTAATTTTAATTTCCCAAATTTTTAGTATTTTTCTTTCTATTTTAAAAACCTATCATTTTTTGTTTAATTTTCCCTTGTAAATTTTCCAATAAAACTTTTGTTATTAGTTTAATTGTTTTCTTTATTATTAAGTTTTTAATATAGGATTTTCATGCCTCTTTTCTTAGTTTACCTTTTTCTCTTTAACGAAGTTAGGCATGTTAATGTAATTCTTTTTCTATGATATTTGGCAATATGTATTTTTGGTAAAATTTATTTAAAAACATGTTTAGAATGGTTAAGGTAATATTCTTAACAATTCATGTCAATTTTTTATTTTAATTACCTTTAGCATGCTTTTTAAAAAAATATTATTGCATGTGTGAGACCTTGACTCGTTTTGATTTCGCGATATTTTTTGGCATGTTAATTGTTGTTTTAATCTTGTTGGAATAGCATGTTTATCTGTGTTTTAATGCGTGCTTGAGCTTAGAAATGCATGTTAGGTTGGATGTTGGGACCGTTGGGCATTGTGGTTTAAAATTTTTTTTTGATGGACCCTATAAATAACAACTTTTGATAGATATTTTTCAAAAACCCTTAGCTTCCTAGCTAAGTTTCGTTTCAAAACCTCCACCTTGTCTTTAGTTTTTGGTGGGCCCATGCTTAGATTTTTGGCGATCGAATAGCGGATCCTTGTTATCCTTGTCGAGGGCTTCGCGTTTATATGAACAGAATCTCGTTTCGACGAAGTTTATTTTTCACGAAGTTTGAGCCATTGAGTTTTTAACTCAACGAAGTAAGATCCTAGACTCTCACGTCTTAAAAGGGGTGTTACGTGAAATTGTATGCGTTTTTATTATTTAAAAATGCATGAAAAATTGGTTTATATTATGAAAAATTGGTTTATGCTCTTAAAATGTGTTTGGTTGCTTTTGGTTGAACGAAAAGGTTTTTAAAAGTATTTTTTAGTTTCTTTAGAAGTTGTGGACTCGTGTATGTCCGTGAGTTTCAAAAAATGCGAGTTTGGTTGGTTTGATTTGGGCTTATGCATGGATCTGTGAAGTTTTTCGTCGGCTAGGGCTTTTCTCTAACAGTTAGTCGACTGAGGTGGGTGATTCAGTCAACTGAATGGCCCGGGAGAGGGTTCACTCGACTAAAGTTGATGACTTAGTTGACTGACTTGGCCACTGGAGAATTTTGTGGAATTTCAATAGCTTTTTAGTCGATTAAATGGTGGTTTTCAGTCGACTGAACTCCTGTTTAGGGTGTTTTTCTATCAAGTTAGATGTGTTTGGGTCTGTGGTTTTCAAAAGGCGAGTTTTGGAAAAAAAGCAGGGCTTTGTGTAAATGTTTGTGAAAACCGAATTTGGAGGTTTGGAGCTAACCCTTAGGGTTGGGCCTGATTTTAAAGTTGGTTGGTCTACATGGCTAGATGGATGACATGGCATTATAAGACGTGATATTTTCTCATGGTGGTGTGTGCTTGCATTAGTTTAGGTAGTGGTCCCACGGTGAAAGTCCGTGAAGATGCATTAGTTGGGGCAGTGGTCCCACGGTGAAAGCTCGTGAAGATGCATGTATTGTGTGTGAATCATTGAAAAGAATTTTTTTTAGGCTCGGGTGAGTCATTGCATTCATATTATTTTGTTAGCATGTTTAGCATTTATTACATGTTAGTCTGTTTTCTACTAGGCTTTGGCTCACGGTGTGGGATTTAAAAGTGTTTTTCAGGTGCATATGATCATGCTGGTTGATCTAGATGGGCTGAAAGGGGCGGAAGATCTCTTAGTCTTCCTTTTTGTTTCTTTTTGGATCATGTAATGTTTTACTTGTTTGTGGGGTTGGAATCATTTGTCGTAAGCCTATTGGCAATTGTATTTAATGTATGTATGTCTTTTGTCTTGAGAGTGAGACCTCGGGTTTGGGTTGTTACAGCATGCGGGTTTGCTTCATGTATCATTTAGTTAGAAACTGTATGCTGTAGGACTTAGGATTTTTTTTCTTATTATTTTTATTTTGGCATTCTATATACATATGTTATGTATTTTCTATATTTGATTTTGGATGTTCTTTCTTCGCCTTCATTTTCTATATTTGCATGCATTTGAGAAATCTGATTAAGAACAAATGATGATTAGGAGAGGCCAACCTCACGGTTGGGCGAACGGGGTGCCTAACACCTTTCTCGATTCTTATCTTAGCCCCCAGATCCTTTTTCTCTGGTTAACGTTTTAAAGAACTGTGGCCCATTTTTGTTTTTCTTTGTTTTTCTCAAAAATCAAGTGGTGACTATTTTTAACAAAAGAGATTTTCAAATTTTGACTTTCAAGGTATTAAAATATTTTTTAAACATCTTTTGAATTTTCTTATTTATGAACTACCAAAAACTCCAAAATTCCAGCGTCACACACTTCAAGAGAAAAATAGATCTAAACCAAACAAAACCCTAAGCCAGAACCCAAACAAGAGTCCGAGAAAGAAAGTGTCACGCCCCAAACACTAGGGTCACGCGAAATTTCACCAAAATATTATTTGAGAAAATAAGATTTGCAGTTGGAAAACCATCAACTCAAAAATATACATCATTTGGATAAAAATCTCTACAGTTCAACTCTCATAAACTGTAAACATGCATTCTCATACATGAATAAACATTTCGCCTCAAGGCGTACAAAACTAGCCTTCTGAAACAGGCGTCACAAGTGCAAATACATGTCAAAATAGGGAAACTACAGCTAGTCTTCCACCACCACAGGAGTCAAGGTCAACTCCTCGTGCTCACCTGAAAATGTTTTACAACAAAATCGCACACCGTGAGCTGAAGCCCAATAGAACATAGACAATAAAACTGTAAAGTGGGCTATGCAATTGCACACGCACGGGCTCAACCACAAGAGCCAAAAAGGGTTTTTTTCTCAAAAATCACAAGTTTTCCATCAGACTAACACGAGTCTCAAAAAGGTTTTACCTCATAAAACCCCACAATTTTCATCCTTAAAACTATGCATATCATCCTAAAAGATATCATGCCACAGTTAAGGGAAAGCTGTAAGAAAAAAAAATACAGTAAGCTCCACTCGGGCCACTCAGCCGAGGAGAAGGATAAAATGTAATCCTAAGTACCGACTCTGCCGCACAGACAAAGATAACAACTATAGACTCCTGTCCATTATCCTAGTCATGAACTACTTAAAGCTTACTTGATAATGACAAGTTCTATATGGAGTCACAACAATAAAGCCACTCACGGGGCAATGTACTTCTTTACGGATTTCCATTACCGTTGGACGAAGTTAACCAAACCACGTTTACGGGGATTAACCCGAGGGACCGTACCGAACCCACTCTGCGCTCGTTTTTGGACTTCCATCAAGGAGCAACAGAAGCCCAACTCAAAACCGCACACTGTCACGGTACATCTATGAAAATATTTAAAAATCCACCATAGCTCAACTACGAAAAATCAACAAAACAGTTTATACACCACATGTATAAAAAGAGATCAAATCCATTAACATGGAAATCTAAAACTATTTTCAACAAAATGTTTAAGAGTTGAGACTCAACCCCGCGGGTTAGCTTCAAACCTCAAAAAAGACGTTTTTTATCATTTTCACAAAACACCTCGTTTTCAAACCTTCTTTTGAAAACTACGGATACCACATACCCAAAACATGTATACAACCAAGAAATGGCGTAAAAATTCACTTTTACCCAAAACCAAGTTTTACACATGAAAATCACGTTTGATGTATATTTTACCCGGTGAAAACACATATAATTACATATATTACCCTTATACAGCAGTAGGGTCTAGAATTATATCTCGGAGAGTCAAGAACTCGACGTCTCAAAACTGAACGGCGTTAGAACGAGAATCTGACCGGATGGATGCGAAGCCCACGACCCCGATAGCAATGATCCACAAAGGATTAAACACAAAACCAATCCCCGGGCCCTCAAAGCTAGAGAGAAGGCAGAGAAAAGGGAAAACTTAGCTGTTAAGAAAAGTTTTTCTCAAAAACTCTGCCACTGGGATATTTATAGAAAACAAAAAACTATACTTTTTAGCCGATCGAACCTCCAAGTTCAATCGATCGAACCCAAAAATTTCAGTTCTGTCGATTGGGCCAAGCCCTCTAGTCGACTAAACTACTGGGCAATATGTTTTCGGCGCTGAAACAAGGTTTTTGGTCCAAACACAAGCCAAACAAGCCTCTACCAAACCCCGAAAAGCATATAACACATTTATACATGCTGTTCTACAACTTTAAAGCATAACTCATGCATCGAGGCTATTCATATACTGAAGGAACATGTCAAATTTATAAATACCATAAAAGAACAAGGTTTCAGGTCTCACAACTCTCTCCCCTTAAGGAATTTTGCCCCCAAAATTCATAACGAGGCCTTGAGGTAAATAGGTCTGGGTATCTTGCACGCATCCCAGACTCGAGCTCCCATATCGCTTCTTTAGCCCCGTGATGAAGCCACAGGACCTTGACATAAGCAATTGTTCTCCCTCGTAACACCTGCTCACTTGTATCAAGAATATTCAATGGACGCTCCTCATAAGTGGCATCCTCATCAACCCGTAGTTCAGCCCAATCGAGCACATGCGAAGTATCAGGCTCGTACCTCTGAAGCATAGAAACGTGGAACACATTATGCACAGATGCTAACTGAAGTGGCAAAGACAGACGATAAGCAACCTCACCAATCTTGTCGAGGATCTCAAAAGGTCCTATGAAGCACGGTGATACCTTTCCACTGCGACCAAACCTCATCAAACCTCTACGTGGTGAGATCTTTAGGAACACATGATCCCCTATTGCAAACTCTAAAGCTCGCCTCCCCTGATTTGCATAACTCTTCTGGCAGCTCTACTCTTTCATAAGGCGCTGGCGAATCATGGCAACCTTCTTTGTTGTCTCCCATACCATGTCGGGTCCCAAGATTGTGGTATCTCTCACATCTGTCCAACACACGGGCGATCTACATAGTCTACCATACAATGCCTCATACGGTGCCATCCCAATACTGGACTGATAGTTGTTGTTGTATGCAAACTCTGCCAGCAATTAATCCTCCCAAGAACCTCTGAAATCAAGGACACAAGCCCTCAGCATATCCTCCAGAATCTGTATCGTCCTCTTAGGCTAACCATCCGTCTTGGGGTGAAATGCAGTATTGAACATCAAGTTCATCCCTAAAGCCTCCTGAAGACTCTGCCAAAAGCGCGATGTAAAGCCTGGGTCTTGGTCAGAAACAATAGATACTGGCACTCCATTCAACCGAACTATCTCTCTGACGTATAAGCTACTCAGTCATTTCACTGAATCCTTCACTCGGATGCGGAGAAAGTGTGCAGATTTTGTCAATATATCAACCACAACCTACGCGGCGTCGTGTCCCCTAGGTGATCGAGGAAGCCCTAACACAAAGTCCATCGTGACGTTCTCCCACTTTCACTCTAATATATGCAACGACTGTAACAAACTTGCCGGTCTCTGGTGTTCTGCCTTCACCTTCTAATAGGTAAGGCACCGAGAAACAAATTGGATCACATCTCTCTTCATTCCAGTCCAGCAAAACTGACGACGTAGGTCATGGTACATCTTTGTGCCTCCAGGATGCACTACAAGGCAAGAATTATGGCACTCACGTAGTAGATCAGCTCGGCATGACTCTGGCACAAATAACCTCCCAGCCAACCTCAGACTCTAAGCAGAACCCACAATCCATCCTGTTATGTCCTCTCCACTAGCAACATGATCTCGTATCATCTGAGCCTCCTGGTTCGTCTGTTGGACCTCTAGCACACGGGCTGTCAACGCTGGTCGAGTAACTACTGAAAATAGGGTGACACCCGTCACTGTCTCCCTGAGACACAGATCAAACTCTCCAACCTCTCTAAGCATGTCCCACTCAGGTATATCCATAGAAGCTAACTACCCGTGAGATCTCCTACTGAGAGCGTCTGCCACAACATTGGCCTTCCCTAGATGATACTGCAACTCAAAGTCATAATCTTCTAACAACTCCATCCATCGTAGTTGGCGCAAGTTCAGGTCTTTCTACGAAAATAAGTACTTCAGACTCTTGTGATCGGATAAAATCTCAAATTGCTCACCATAAAGATAGTGACGCCATGTTTTCAAGGCAAAGACCACGGCTGGCAACTCTAGATCGTGTGTCGAGTAGTTCTTCTCGTGTATCTGCAACTGCCGAGAACCATAGGCTACAACCTTACCTCCTTGCATCAGAACACACTCAAGACCGTCATATGATGCATCACAGTATACTGTATACCCCAAGCCTTGCTCTTGGATGATCAATACTGGCGCACTAATCAACCTCGTCTTCAGGTCCTGGAAAGCTGACTCATAGGATTCACTCCAAACAAACACAACTCCCTTCCACGTCAAACGAGTCATCGGTGCAGCAAGTTTCACAAAATCCTTCACGAACCACCGATAGTAGCCTGCCAATCCCAGAAAACTACAAATCTCAAAGACGCTCTTCGGTTATTCCCAACCGATCACAACATCAGTCTTCGACGAATCCACAGCTACCCCGTCTGTCGACACTACGTGTCCAAGAAACCTCACCTAAGACATCCAGAACTCGCAGTTCTCGAACTTCGCATACAAGTGATGCTCTCTCAAAGTCTGTAGCACGATCCGCAGGTGATCCTCGTGTGCCTCTCTAGTGGGTGAATATATAAGTGTATCATCCACAAATACCACCACAAAACTTTCCAGATAAGGATGGAAGATCTGGTTCATCAAATCCATAAATGTAGCAGAAGCGTTCATGAAACCGAACGACATAACTAGAAACTCGTAGTGGCCATAGCGAGTCTGGAAGGCAGTCTTCGCTTTGTCCTCGTCCCTAATCCTCAACTGGTGATATCCTGATCTCTAGTTAATCTTCGAGAAGCAGCTTGAACCCTTTAGCTGATCAAACAAATCATCTATCCTTGTCATCGAATACTTGTTTATCACTATCACCTGATTCAGCTTTCGGTAGTCGATACACAAACGCAATGATCCATCTTTCTTCTTTGCAAAAAGAGCATGAGCTCTCCACGGTAAAGTACTTGGGCGTATAAACCCTCAGTCTAGCAACTCCTGAAGTTGTACCTTGAGTTCGCGCAACTCAGTGGGTGCAAAATGATAAGACAGCATAGATATAGGAGTACCTCCGGGGACTAAATCAACAGAGAACCCTACCTCCTGGCTTAGCGGCAACTCGAACAGATCGTCAGAAAAAACATCTAGATAGTCACAAACCACCGGAGGAAACTCTCCTCGACTCCCAACTACTTCATCCAACATAAGGGCGAAAAAGAGGAAACCCAGGTTGCCCTTATTCCGCACAGCACTAGGCAAAGACATCAAACCCCCATCCCGGTCTCCCACCAAAAAAAAAAAATCTCCCGCCGATGTACAAATCGTTACCCTCTGTCGATCGCAATTGATTAAGGAACGATAGGTGGTCAGCCAATCCATCCCTAGAATGACATCAAACGCAGTCATGTCTAGAATAACAAGGTCAAACTCTAAACAACGACCGACGACCTCCAACACGCAGGATCTACAGACAAGACTCAACGTCACACTCCCACTGACTGGGGTCTCCACGCTCAAAGTACTACCCAACTAGTCCATTTCCAACCCCAAAACAGATGCAAAAGTAGATGATATAAAGGATTGCGATGCTCCGGTGTCAATATGAACACTGGCCCATGATCTATAGACTAGAAAAGTACCTCTGATATGGAGGTGATAGTAGTAGCATCGGGTACGATCGGTGCTCTGGATGAACTAGGATCTGCAAGAACAAAAGCCTTGGCCTGTCCACTACGGCCCTGAACTACCGGCTGTCTGGCCATCTGCACTGATGCGCCCCCTTTTACAAACCTTGATGGCTGGCGTCCCTGGCTAGATGGAACAGCTGGTGCTCCTGCTGTACTCTAAAAGCTCCCTCCTCTAGGGTAGTTCATCTGGATGTGCCCTGACTGGCCGCACTCAAAACATACCAACGGTCCTTTCCCTGGCACCTGTGACTGCGACTGCGCCTGAACTAGTGTTGGATTTCGGCATTCTGCCACACGATGCTCTGGCTGCTGGCATTTGTGACAAAGAAGCTCTCTCTGATCTGACCTTCCCGTTGAAGCTACGAGAGGTGTAGAAGCAGAAAATTATGGCCGATACGACCCCACTGGATAAGAACTCAGACCAGATGTCTGCTGACGCTTGTTCTTGCGTCCCCGATCCTGTGCGTGTCCCCCACCTTGCTGACCCCTACTGTCGATGTCACTGCGCGTCTCGTTCAGAGTATCCTCCACCTTCATGGCGGTCTCTGCTAACTCTGTAAAGACTTGCATCCTGAACGCTGCTACTCTGTCACGAATAGCGAGCCTCAAACCCCTCTCGAACCACTTCACATGGAACTCATCAGTGAGCACAATCTTCTCAGCAAACCGGGACAGGTTAGTAAACTCAACCTCATAGTCAACCACTGACATCGTCCCCTGAGTCAGGAATAGGAAGTCCTCTCTATAGCGATCCCTCAAAGTTGCTGGAAAGTATTTCTCCAAAAATACCTTCGTGAATGTATCCCAGGTGCCTCCCATGTGGTCTTTGCAAACTTCCACCACATGTGAGCACTTACCCTTAACTGGAAGGCAGCAAATGAAACCCGCAAATCATCCTCCTCAATCTGAAGTGTATCAAGGATCCTGGTAACCAGCTCCACCCACTCAGTAGCCACCGTGGGGTTGGGATCCCTAGAAAAGATAGGAGGGTCCAGACGGAAAAACTCACACATCGCAACCGTCGCACAGACAAAGGTAACAACTATAGACTCCTGTCCATTATCCTAGTCCTGAACTACTTAAAGCCTACTTGATAATGACAAGTTCTATACGGAGTCACAACAATAAAGCCACTCACGGGGCAACGTACTTCTTTACGGATTTCCATTACCGTTGGACGAAGTTAACCAAACCACGTTTACGGGGATTAACCCGAGGGACCGTACCGAACCCACTCTGCGCTCGTTTTTGGACTTCCATCAAGGAGCAACAGAAGCCCAACTCAAAACCGCACACTGTCACGGTACATCTATGAAAATATTTAAAAATCCACCATAGCTCAACTACGAAAAATCAACAAAACAGTTTATACACCACATGTATAAAAAGAGATCAAATCCATTAACATGGAAATCTAAAACTATTTTCAACAAAATGTTTAAGAGTTGAGACTCAACCCCGCGGGTTAGCTTCAAACCTCAAAAAAGACGCTTTTTACCATTTTCACAAAACACCTCGTTTTCAAACCTTCTTTTGAAAACTACGGATACCACGTACCCAAAACATGTATACAACCAAGAAATGGCGTAAAAATTTACTTTTATCCAAAACCAAGTTTTACACATAAAAATCACGTTTGATGTATTTTTTATCCGGTGAAAAAATATATAATTACATATATCACCCTTATACAGCAGTAGGGTCTAGAATCCTACCTCAGAGAGTCAAGAACTCGACGTCTCAGAACTAAATGGCGTTAGAACGAGAATCCAACCGGATGGATGCGAAGCCCACAGCCCCGATAGCAAGGATCCACAAAGAATCAAACACAAAACCAATCCCCGGGCCCTCAAAGCTAGGGAGAAGGAAGACAAAAGGGGAAACTTAGCTGTTAAGAAAAGTTTTTCTCAAAAACTCTGCCACTGGGATATTTATAGAAAACAAAAAAATGCATTGTTCAGTCGATCGAACCTCCAAGTTCAGTCGATCGAACCCAAAAATTTCGATTCAGTCGACTGAGCCAAGCCCTCCAGTCGACTGAACTGTTAGGCAGTGTGTTTTCGGCGCTAAAACAAGGTTTTTGGTTGAAACACAAGCCAAACGAGCCTCTACTAAACCCCAGAAAGCATATAACACATTTATACATGCTGTTCTATAACTTTAAAGCATAACTCATGCATCGAGGCTATTCATTTACTGAAGGAACATGTCAAATATATAAATACCATAAAAGAACAAGGCTCTGGGTCTCACAGAAAGCAAGCCTAAACAAACACAAAGGTACTAAGCTGACATCCTGGGTAGGGCCCCCAAGAGAGAGAGAGAAAGCTATCCTAATCCAAAAACAAGAGCTTCAACCAAAACTCGGGCAAAGCCTGAAGAGAAAAATAGACCAAGGTTAAGACCAAAACCTGGGTAAGAACCCGAGAGAAAAACTATTCTAAAACGAAAAAAAGCCGAAAGTAAACCTGTGTCAAAGCCTAGGAGAGAAACTATCCTAAGCCAAACAAATAAGCAAAGATCCTAAGCTGACACAAAAAAAACAAACAATTAAACAAAAACATTTAATCCTACTGGTCACATATCTAATGGGATGGTTCTAAGCTACTATATGCAAAAAAGGCCAGTTTGGTCAACATTCTGGGAACCATCTGAATAGAGTCAAGAATATACCTTTGATGTGGTATAGGACATGGTCAAATGGTACACAATAACTCTTTTGCTGCACCTATACAAGCGTGCGGCCAAAAGGCTTACCCGTTTTTCTAACATAGCCCTGAGACAGTAAACTGACTGGGGTGTCAAGTCGACCAAGAAGAGGGCTGAGAATAATGCAAATGCGTGCGAAAATACAAATGAGAAAGTCAAATTAAGAATAGACGGTGTCTTCAAGTCTAGCCCTCTTATTTGATTTTGTAATTCAGTCCCTAACGGAGTCGGCAAAAAATACTGTGGCATTGGTATTTAGGGTTTGATTTAAAAATAGGAAATTCAATAGTTATTTTAGAAACTTTTAACACCTTGAAAATCAAAAGATTTTGAAAACCCTTTTTAATGAAAAATGGAGTCACCACTTAGTTTTTGAGAAAAACCAAGAAAAACAGAAAGGAGCCACTGATCTTTAGAACGTTAACTAGAAAAAGCAAGGGTTCAGGGGCTAAGGTACTAATTGGGGAAGGTATTAGGCACCCTGTTTGTCCAACCATAAGGTTGGCCTCTACTAATCATTATTGGTTCTTAATTAGATTTCTCAAATGCATGCAAATACAGAAGATGGGAACAAATAGAGAACATCCAAAATTAAATAAGAAAATAGCATAGAATAGGTATATAGAACACCAAACAAAGCGTAAAAAAAATCTTAAGTCCTAAGGCATGTAAAATCTATACTAAAGGATACATGATGAAAGCCGCATGTGATAAGCAGTGATTAGAAGATGCTATCAATTAATTCGAACTAGCAAACCCTAATTAGAATACTAAGTAAGCATAACATGGTTCTAAATAAAAGAGAAATAAACTCCAAAGTTCTCTAAGTTCTAATCCTACTGGAAATACACAACAAATTGCATGCTGGTAGTCAACATAATACTATAAAGAGCATGAATAGGCTACTGGAATCGAATTAAGCTTACTGGAAATGAATAAAGGTTGCAACCGCAATGTCTATAGGCACCATCTTACTATATGTCCTAAAACAGAAATACTGAAGTATATTGTTACTATTTCAGCCAAAATGCTATAAAATCATGAAGAGCTTAATATTAACTACAGTATTAGAATCAAGCATTCAATAATGAAACATGCAAATGAGGTAATTGAGATGAAAAAATTCAATGGCAACAAACTATAAAAATGAACCATGAACTAAGAACGAGGAGAGTGACATATGAATGATACGATAAAAATGAAAAAATTAAATCAAAATATGAAAATATCCGACTAAAACATACGAATAACAAGCTAAATGAAAATAATAAACATGCAAATAACAATATTGAAATTAGAAATTTAACCCAACCTCTCCACGGGGATAAAAGGTGTGGAGAGGGAAGTGTCAGGAATTGTGCAAATATACCTAGAACGTGGTATTCGAGCATATCCTCAAGTCGTGGTGGTGCAATGTGTTCGAGGCAAACTATCAAGATCATTGATTTGAATATAATTTTTTCAATAAAAAAATACTAGACGGGCAATCGCCGAAACTTGCTCCAGTTTAAAATTTTTTAATGTCGAACGATCAAAATAAAACTCGTACACCCAAATTTAGGTTTGGAATTATACCTTTCAAAATCTAGTAGAATAATTTCGATTACTACAACAACCACGAATGTGACTCTTTCGAGTTGAAACTCCGATCAAGCCTTCTACTGTATTCTCGGATGTGAGTCACGAACGTTGAGTGTGTTACGATCTATCGTGATCTTGAAGCTGCTAATCTTGCCACCTAGGATTTACATGGAAACCCTAATTCAATAATGAATGTTATGTGGGCCAAGGTTAGCATAACCGCATATATATAGGGTTATAGCAGGGACCTATGGAGTAAATATAACTTGGGCTTGTAATGTATTTATGAAAGCTGCCTGCCTTAGAGACAATTTCATAAAAACATAAATTATAATTTAAATCACTAAAGAATTGTAATTGCACGTCTAGTAACATTCTCAAAACTGATTATTTGAGCTCCTGTTAGTAAATGTATAACTCATATCTTCACATTAAGATTCTCGATACCCGCTAATTAAATTTAGTTATTGACAATTTAATTTAATCGGCTTCTTAAAATTTCTTAAGCCCTTCCGCTTAACTTATTTGACGACCAGATAATTAAATCCACCTGCAGAGTTTAGCCCAGTCAAAACTTATAAGCTTCCTTAAGGGGGTATTGTTAATCCTGAATAATCATAACGTGAATTCTATCAATAATTAATATTCTCCATATATGTAATAATACTATCCAACTCTCTAGGAATATTGACTCGTAAAATATTACATCTTCTAATAAATCAAAACAACGAATACTAAATATACGCAAATAATAATTATTTTAGAATTAAGAGCATAAGCACTCATAATAACCTTGGGGTGTGAATTAATTTATATATATAGTATAAAATTAATTACCCCAATATGGTCCCGTTTAATACACAAAGTGTACTAACCCAGAGAGTCAGAATAATAGACGACACTATTATCTATTTTCTGTAACCAAGATAAGCCTATTAAAACTCTACGCTATAGTCATACCGATAGTTTGTCCAATTCCATCTAAACTGTGAACCATAAACTTATATTCTGCAAGAACCTATAATCTGGTCTTCTGTGTACAAGTCGTACTCTACACACCAGATTAAATACTGTATATAATAAAGGATATTCATACATAACATTAAAGAAATGATATCGCATACATTGCTCGTTAAAATTCTCATAAAATGAAAAATAATTTTATTAAAGAATAAAATAAAATACTAAAACTAACAAAATCCATGGTTTCTTAGTATATAATCCTGACACAATGGTCGTTCTTTCGATCCTCGAGAAATGTTCCAATTTCAGTACTCGGGAGTAAAAGGGCAGCAGCACGGGCTAGAGGGTGAGTAATTCGATTGATAGAGTATTGATGTCTCCAATTCGTCCCTGATAAAGTAGCAGTATATCGACGTCAGCTAAACGATCCTCTAAAATCGTATCGAAGGCACATTTATATAGAACATGGCAACTAATGAGGTGTTGCCATGTTCAATGCTCAGACTGGGCTCAACGAGTTTGCGATTGCCACCTTTGAAGGTTGTGACCACGAGGATTAAGGTTGCGACTGTAAAAAATTTTAGGATTTTCAAGAGTTTCACATTGTTGTTGCAACAATCAACATAATGGTTGCAAGGTTTAAAGTTTGTGGGTAAATTACTTGGGCTAGTGAACAATTAGGTTGCAAGGTTTGAAGAATGCGGTCTCAAGGTTCAAAAGATGTGATCTTGCAGTTCGATTTTACGGAGTAGTGGATTTTAATTTCTTCTCGGTGATTGTGCAGAGACATCATTCCACTTGGTTTTCATTGTCGAACTCACCTGGATAAGCCTAAGATTCGGCAGTGTCAAATTGGGGTGTCTGCAGTCGGCAAACCAGATTCGCTCAGAATAGTGACAATCACTCCTTCCTTGATTAACTTCACCTTTTGGTGCAGGGTCAACGAAACTGCTCTAACTGTCCGGTCATGTAGCCACGATCTTCCCAATAAGAGGTTAAACGAGGATGGCACATCGAGAATATAGAATTCCACCTCACTTTCGAATGCTCCTACTATCACAGTGAAGGTCATCAATCCTAACACATTCCTTCTTGTGTTATCGTATGCACGTACTCCTTGTGCACTCGATTTGAAGTCTTGCATTTTCAGTCCCAAATCGTAAGAAGTTCGTAGTGGGCATACGTTGAGAGCTGAACCATTGTCAACCAAGATAACCGACACCCATTTTCCCAAACACTAGACGGTTAAGTGCAATGATTTGTTCTGAGATGGTCCCTCGGTCAGAAAGTCTTTGTTATTGAAGGTGATAACATTGGTCTGCTTCTCAGGCATAAGCATTTTGACCAACTGATCTGGAGATACGTCAATTGGGATGTTCACACTGTTTAATGCTTTCAAGATAGCTTGTTGGTGCTTATGGGATGCCATAAGTAACCCCCATATGCTCACATTGGCTTGTGTTTTCTTAAGTTTCTTCAAGACTACGTCCTCTTCTTCATTATTCTGCTTCTCTGTTTGCTTCCTTGGCTCTTCTATGCCCCTACTCGGTTGCCCCTTTTCTAGCTGTGTGGGCTTAAAATGCCTCCTGCTCCTCGTCAGATGCTCTATTTGCTCTTTGGGTTTCCACAATCCTTCAAACTGGTCAGCCACTTCTCGAATCTCGACCACCAGTTATCCTTTCTCTTAAAAGGCCCATAAATCATCTGCACTAACTTTCTCTCCATTGACTCCTTCATCTCCCCAGAAATCTTCCTCAATTCCCATCATGTTTTGCGAAAACCAATCAGATTCTTTATCGATATGGATCTCTAATTCAAAGAGTTATGGCAGTGATATCCCATCAAACAGATCTTCAAAATTGTATGGTGGGGTGGGACCCCAAGGTTCTCCCCACGGACCTTCATGGTTATATGATTCTTCAATAATTTAGTGCCATTCCAGTACATCTTCTCCTTCATCGTATTCTATGTCCATGAATTCCTGTTCTATCTCTTCTAATTCCCACATGTTGTTCTCTTTTTTGTAATCCACTTTGAGAGAACATAAGATCGGTCCCTCGGGTAGAAGTGCTCTCGATTTTGGCTCATGAAGAGGAACGATATATACGAAAAGGTCAAATACAGAACTCGCAGTTCCCAAAAAATTCACTTGGGGCGAATTCTCCTCTTTCTCTTTCTGCTCCTTCTCGATTTTCTCACAAACTAGTGGATATTATTCCTGCTTACTCTCGCTATCAACCTCCTTTCCTTTTAAGGATTCTCCTATTTCTGATATTATTTTCCCTATCTCTTCTATTCCAAAACTTGGGTTGGCTTCCCTATACCAAGCTGCCCCTTGGTGCCAAGCAGTATCGTCGCTCAGGACAGTCGGGATATGCCATTTGAGGTCAATTCCTACTTCCTCTAACTCATCTAATGCTTTAAGACGGGCCAGATCCTCCTATAGCCATCGGATTTTGTCATCTTCCTCATCATTACCATCGATGGGGGGAGGAACTTCCTCCTCGTTGACGATAAAGATCAGAAAGTTATCAAAACCATCATCTATCAAAACCTGAATAAGGTCGTTGAGCACCAATACCTTTGGACCGGATGGAAGAATTGTAATTGGCTTCGATTTTGTTGTAGAGATTATGAATTTTGTGGGATTAAAACCTTTCGACTCTCTTTTACTGGCATTCTCATTTTGCTGGTTTGCATAATTTGGCAAAGGGTTGGTGGTGACATTCAGTTTCTGAACGGCAGTTAGTGGAGGAATCACCTTGTTGTCTATCAAGTCTTAAATCTCATGTCGGAGCCTCATGCAATTGTTGGTTAAATGATCGTGCCCCTGGTGGAAGGCACAGTACTGGGTAGGATTATATTTGGGTAATAAAAGGTTTGGAGGCAGGGTCGGCTCCAAAGGCTTTAGGAGACCCCTTTCAATTAGACAGCTTAAGATGGACGTTAAAGGTACAGTGAGTTGGGTGAAAGTTCTCTTTTGGTTTTGGGGTTGATTTTAGGTAGCTGGCTAGACATATGGGCTCGCTTGATTTGGGTTGGGATTCAATAGGTTCACTTCATAGTTTTGGTTCACGGCATTGGTGGCATTGCTTGGATTACTGGCATACGACTTTCGAATAGTTCTTTGACTCAGTTCTCCTTTCTTGATATCCCTAGACTGTAGTGCATCCTCTATCTAAATCCCAGCATCAAAAATTTATTAAAATGTCATCAACAGCTGTGTGATCAGATATTTACGAAAATGCTGCTGCAAATTCTTCACTTCGATTCTCACTTGCTCTTTTTTAGTGGGTCAGTTTTTCATCTTGGCTACCTTAGCCCTCCATCGGGTCAAAAACTCAACGAAGGATTCTTTGGCCTCCTGCCGAGTAGTCTCAAGTTCCCGAGTAGTGACATCGAGCTGAATGTTGTAGTTATACTGGTTAACAAATGCAGTAGCAATGTTCTCCCATGTTCTTATCTTTGCAGCGTCTAAAGACAAACCTTTTTTGAGCAACACCTGACAAGGGTCACTGGAAAAGCTGAGCTTTTAACTTATCACTGATACCTATCAGCGACAGAGTTCCCATGTACATACTCAAATGGATCCTTGGGTTCTGAACCCCTTCAAACTTCTCCATATTGGGTATTTTGAACTTCTCAGGAAGCTTAGCATTGGGGAACAGAAAGAGTCCTTCGACATCCAATATATAGTCCTAAATTCCTTGAGCTTTCCTCAAAATCTTCTATAATTTTTCAACCTTATTAGATAAGATCAGTTCCTTTGTGGCTAGAATTTTTGGGATTCCCAGCCAGACAGGCTATACAACTGCTGGTTGAGCTCTCTCGGGTCCCACATTATCATCCTAGATATTATCTCTTATACCATCCTTGGGGTCATTCAGAATAACCACATTAAGATCTGCAACCTGGGTCTACAAAGCTTGGATATGAGTCTGACATTGAGTTGGGATCCTAGCCTGATTGGTTATAGTAGTGCTAACTCCCTCAACAATCCATTGTAATTCTAGAATTGCCCTCATCATATATGTCATGGTTAATTCTGAGTCCTCCATCGGTGATCTCAACTTATCCACGCGTTTGAGTCTTCCACTCGGAGATCGGGCCCAAGTGCGTATAGGTTTTTCTCTACTTGGTGCTATTATCCTGGGTCTCTAAACTTAAAAAACTCACGTAAACTAAAAAACTCGTGAGTCGGGCCTAAACTCGAAGCACCTCACTCTCGATGACAGGACGGGAAAACAAAAACTAATCCTAATTGAGGTGCTAACTATACAAACAAAAGCATCCATAAAAAAAATCACATAATCCTAGGAGATCTATTGTTCTTAAAAGAAGGGATTCTAAGAAACTATATGCACATGAAAATGATGGTAGGTCTTCACTCAGTGTACCTTCTGAGCAAAGTCAAGAATATACCTCCCAAAGCTAGGGATGGTGCAAATCATGGTCAAATGGTATGCAATAACTCTTTTTACCACATCGATGGAAGCATGTGGCCAGAAAGATTATTGGTTTCCCCGATATAGCCTCGAGATAGTAAACTGACCAGGATATCAGGTAGGAGGAGCGGAGGTTTGAGAACCAAGCACACAAATATGCAAATATAAATGTGAATATCGATGAAAAATTTACAACAAGAACCATTGACATTTCAAGTTAAGCTCTCTTATGATTTTTTTGAAAAACCAATTCCCAACGGAGTCGCCAAAAAAACTACAGGTGTTTTGGTCTTGCAGGATGCACTAGATATATATTGGTTTTAGAAAAATGTTTTTTTCTTTTCAAAGAAAGAAAATTCAAGATATCTAAGCATCTTTTTTTGGAAAATGGAGTCATCAATTGGTTTGTAAGAAAAACCAAGAAAAATAAAAGGAAGGCTGCGGGTCTTTTAAAAATGTAATTAGAGAAAATATGGTTCGGGGCCTAAGGTACGAAAAAGGAAGGTGTTAGGCACCCTTTTCGCCCAACCGTAAGGTTGGTCTCTACTTTTTCAATATTGGTTCTTGTTGTAAACATTTTAAAGATAACATATACAGAATGAGAAGTTAAAGAGAGTTCAAACAAAAGCAAGCAACAAAACAAAATCCTAACTATGATTCCTAGGGTTATGCAACTTAGTAGTTATTTCTAGATATGTCACGCGTATTGTTTGAGCAAAGCAAAGCAAAAAGCATGCGATTAAGCAATGAAACGAACAAATAAAGGTCTGAGGGCCATATAACAATATTTTTGCCCATAACATGCTATGAAGAGGCTACATAGAATAAACAAAAGAGACTTAAACATCATATTTAAGCTACTGGATATGCAAAGAACTCCCGGCCGTAGTAATAAATGTTACAGTTGTGACAACAATAGGGTATAAATATTTAGGGGTACAAAAAGGGTATAAATATTGCACAATGATTAAAATATGCTCAAATGAATATGATATATAAGACAGAGACCATAACCCATTTAGTCTAGACTAAATCTACCATCTTCAGTCCTCTATACAAGCAATAACTCTAAATAGAATACATAGAATGAAAAAAAGAAGAACAATAGAATACTTAAAACACATTTTCATGTCACTGGTCTCACAAAATCTCACGATCGTAGCAAAAGGGTATGGCGGTTGTAACAAATATAAAGAAAAAGGTGTGGTCGTCATGTTTGTATATCTACAAAATAGAAAGAAATGGGGTATAGAGAATGGAGACCATGACCCATTTAATCTTAGTTAGATCTACCATCTGTTTTCCATCGAGAACATGGACTATAATACAGAATAAGCTAAATAGAATAAAAAGAAGAAAGCCCTTAAAGATAAAGGCATAATAGAAAGTTTTTAAAACAGTTTTCATGCTTTTAGCCTTATAAGAACATTACGGCCATGACAACATGATGCTACGGCCGTGAGAAACAAAGGTAGAAAAAGTATCGGCTATGCGTACAAAACTTGCGGCTGTTACTATATTTTCAACAAATCATGCGGCCATGACATTGAAAGGTTACGGCCGTCATGTTTTCATAACTATAGAACATACCAAAAAAAGGTGTACATAATGGAGACCATGACCCATTTAATCTAGGCCAGATCTACTATTCGTTACCCAATAAGAGCATGAACTAAAATACAGAAGAGAGAAAAAGATAAACAGAGTAATAAAATGAGATAAAGCCTTAAAATAAACAAACATCAGAGAGTTTTGAAAGAAATTTTCATGTTTTTAGCCTTAGAACAAATGTCACGGCCGTAACAATATGATGTTGCAACCGTGAGTAAATAAGGCATAAATGTATCGGCCCTTATCAAAAAATTCACGGCCGTAACTGTAGGTTTAACAAAACATACATCCATGACATGAGAAGGTCTCGCCCGTCATGTTCCAGAACCTCAGAAAACTTTTGATGTGTTTAGTGTGCTTGTGAGCGTCGAAACGAAATAAAAAACAACTGTAAATGTATGAAACAGAGAGCTACGAACACACTGTTTGTAATGAAAAACTTGAAGGAACAATGTTTACATCGAAATAAATGATAAATAATCAATAAAATAATAAAAACCTTATTCACAACCCCTTCGGGGAAAGAAGATGGGGGTTTATAGAATGGCCGTGGTACCTAAGGTTACCTGATATTAATATCCATCTCGAATGGCCCCTCGAGAGTGAGAATAGGATATCTCTAAGTTAATACGAGCTCCAAGAACTCCTTCAATGCAAGTAAGAACACAAACAAGGCTCGAAAAAAGTAGAATGGCTGGGAGAATATCAGGCATGGGTGTGTTTGGGTAGAGCTTGGGCCTCCATGTTTTTCTTCTTTTGTTTCTTCTGAAAAACTATGCCTATTTATAAGCAAGGCAATGAACACAAACCCCCTTTGGGATGCTACCACCTATCCAAAAAGGGGTAATAGTGATGGCTACTACCTTTTTTCTTTTTTACAGTGACGGCCGCCACCTTTATGGCGGTGAAAAGGACAACCGCGACTTTTTGCAACTTTAAAAAGTCACGATTTGGATAAACAAGCATCAACCATGACAAAGAAAGTCACGACTTGGTATAAGGTCTGCAAAAAAGGTTACGGCTGTGACACAAATGTCACGGCCTAAGGATCTTTAGGGTTTTCCCTTGGGTTTTAAGCTATATTTGTGATTTTGCTTGCTTAAGAGTATCTTTGAGCTTGATTCTCACACTTTCGTCATTGGAGTGCATCCAAGACAGGTGCTTAAGATTTGGCTTGGTCAGATTGGGGTGCCTACAGTGGGATTCCATTTGATTGCCCAAATCAGTTGTTCTTAATCGTTTGGGATTTGTGCCGAAAAGTCTCAACAAGTGATATTAGAGCCGGCGATTGTTGAAGATCCAAGGCCGTGATGGAAGATCAGAGTTCTGGTTCAAGGCTTAATCCCAAGTTACAGTAAAAATGACGAATATCAAGTACAAAATTGAAAAGTTTACCAGCAAGAATAACTTCTCCCTGTGACAAAGACGGATGAAAGATCTATTGATCCAGCTATTAGGAATGTATATTGAAAAGCCATTCTTTTCAGGTATTTTATTCTTGATCCCTAGCATATTAATGAGAAACATTTGAGATGTTTTTGCATTCGTGGTTTAATATTTATATTTGTGATGAATGAATGCATAGTCCGTATATTCTGTCCAGTATTTGACACGGTGCATGCTGTACGGAAGATCGGGTCATGGGTTCTGATAGATTATACAAGTAGGCTCACAATCGCAATGGACCCAGACATTCCATTGGTACAATTGAAGTACATTGTTATAGTAGCTGGTCTTGGCTAAGTCGAACGGGTTGAATTCAGGTTTTAGAAATTCGATATTCGAGCTCGATGTGTTAGTACACTTGGAGTGTATTGAGCGAGATCAATGGGATGATCAATTCTATACTGACTATATGAATTGATCAACATCCCGTATTATCATGTATTGCATGAACTCTTAATCCCGAAGTGATTGATTGATTATGTTCAGATAGTGTACAGT
>JAOTRH010440723.1:0-32997 GCA_034768845.1 Heliamphora exappendiculata
GGTTGGTTCGGATTAATTCCAAACTAACTCAGGAACCGAACCAATATTATTGGTTTGTCTTTTTTGGAACCCAAGATCAAATCAATTACTTGTAAAAACCGAACCTCCTCTATCCAAAAAGGTCGAATTAGTTTGGTTTTTAAATTTTTCAAATCTCTTGTGCACCCTAAACTACGCGCTATACAAGAATGTAAAAATCTCTTTTGTATCATCCCAATGACCATATTTGCTAAATGTGATCTCCGAAATGAATTCATTCCAATGATATGTGTTAACATCATTCAGGATAGGAGTTAATATCATATCTGGGAATATGTTGTCATTTGTAATAGATATCCAAAATATATAGTAGCTTTCAATTTAAATTCAACGGCACCATCGATTGTTGATTTGGAAATTGTATTAACACATGTCTTCAAGTATAGTTACTTTTCTAAATATTAAGCTTAAATCTATTTTTAAAAATGAAAAATTGGCAAAAAAATCTAATTTGTAGGCTGTGTATTAATTTCTATCCAGAAAATGTGTATTAATTTCTATCCAGAAAACATCTTTTAACGCGTAATTTTTTTTTTCTTTCACAAAACTATTTCAGCGAGTTTGCCGCCTGCAACTGTTTTGGAACAAAAACACCCTTATTTGGTTAAGAATGTGCAGAACGCTCGGCGTGGATTCTTTTAACGGGTTGTCTTCCTTTGGGACCGAAGAAGGAGGGCCTCTGAAGATATGAGAGTTGGGCGGAGAAGGAATGGACATAGCGGTCATTGATGATGAGATCCTCAGTGTGGAATCCATTCTCCACAGAGTCTCGGGCTTCTTCGATTAGAGGGAATTGATTTCCCAGCAAAAACTTAGGTGGAAATTGATTGTGGACTTGGCAATGCAAGTCTTCGATGATAGCTAAAGAGCAATCTTATATATATATATATATATATATATATATATAAATTTATCTATTTGTATATTATTTATCTGTTTGTTAAATATTTTTGGAAGAAATTATATTTTAAAAATACTTTGTTAAAATTTTTATTTATGAATCTCGTGTTGAATAAAATTGTGTTTATAGACTTCTGATTATAAAATCCTTTAAAATTAGAATAAATAAAATGAGATTAATTATCTTACAACTACCTCAAATATGACTAATCAGTAATTAATTATTTTGTTTATCATGTGTATAGCGTACTTATTATTGACACGAATCACTTTTATGTATGCCACGTCAGATAAAATATGATAAAAAAATGTGATTGCAAAACATTATTGTTCCTGGTAAATAAATAAAGGATGCCAATTTCATTAGATTTCAATTCATCTTTGAAAATATTCAGATATTAACTAGAGTATAGGTTTCCTCTTTCCTTTTTATTTTTCTTTACCTTTTTGATTTACATGGCAAGAACATAATACTTAAGATGAAGAGGACCTATGGGAGAGGTAATATAAGAATGGCCGATGAAAAAAAAAAATACAAGAATGAAAAACATGCAGACAAATACGAATTAGATGCATAATGCATTATTCATACAAAAAAATAGAGAGAATAAAATTAGAACAATAAAACATAAGAACTTGTATTTATCCATACAAAAAATAAATAAATAAATAAACTTGTTTGGGTTTGATTGTTTGGTTCTAATAAATTTTTTACTTAATAATTATATACAAGACCTTATAAGAGTATTAAAAAACTTGAGAACACTATTTTTTAATCAAAATAGGGGGCCAAAGCCGACCGCCTCATGGGCTTATCCATAGGGCCCACCGTGATTATATCACTTTTTTTTTATATTAGCAAAACGAAAATTTTATAGATGATGAAAGCATTAGTGGGACAAAAGGAAGCATGAAAAGCTTCTAAGAAGCAAAAAGCAACATACAATAACTGCATACATGCTAACTAAAGCACCAAAGGCAAAAAGAAAACAGAAAAACAGCTGCAGAGTTGGCAAGAGGCCAACAAGGAAAGAAATACAAAAGACAAAAGCTAAGACAAGCCCCGAGGGCCTAGAGCAATATATTCCTATATTTTCCTAAGAGCATGTTTGATTGACTGGATTAGATATGAGATTAAATTATTTATCCTATCGAATTATATTTTTTTTATTTGAATTCAATAAGTTATAAAAGAATTATACATCTATTAGATTACTAATTCCATAAAATATTGAATATACAATGTTTAAGAAAATATGATCTTATTAATCCATTCATTACTAGTTCCATAAGACTACTTATCAAGTGGGATTAAATATCTCCTCATTATTTTATTTTAATTTTTGATCGGCAAAAAAAAGATTTATAAAGATAGAAGGCTGAATAGCATCTAAAAGATTAAAACTCCCTTGCAAAAATGCATTAAATATTCTTAAAATGTACAAAAGGCTCCATGGTTGATAAGTAACCGACCAACAAAAGACATGGCAATGCCGACCAAAAAAAAAAAAACAAAGGACATGGCAAGACAATACCAAACATCTTAAAACAAAAGCTATCCTAGTGGCAACACCACATCTACACCCAAGCTAACATCTACACCCAAACTTACA
Organism: Heliamphora exappendiculata; assembly: GCA_034768845.1. Taxonomy (NCBI): domain Eukaryota; kingdom Viridiplantae; phylum Streptophyta; class Magnoliopsida; order Ericales; family Sarraceniaceae; genus Heliamphora; species Heliamphora exappendiculata. The sequence goes on from JAOTRH010440723.1 coordinate 2,553, forward strand.
TTAGTGCAGCAAAACAGAGTGGCATAATTCACTAATGCAATTCAGTGTACCACAATTCAGTAGCATGGTTGATATATCTCTCGCTATTCATTCGATCAATCAAACATAGCCTAGTATCAATTCTGTATAAAAAGTCATCCAACGAAAACAAAGAACCCTTCATGGAAGCTCAGACCCAAAAACCAGCTCTAACTATAACCAGTTCTGTGATGTTTTCCCAGTTCACCACTCTGTGGTTGAATGTAAGGTTATAACAAAGAATATCGCTTCTTCCCCCTATTTTTTTAAAAATACTATCACCAATGCCAAAATGCAACAAAAATTAAATCATTAAAGCAATCAAAGAATATAAGGAGCAACACCAAACGACCCTTTTCGACAAACTCAACCAGGAATTATTATATCTAAAATCCAAGCATCGGCTTTATTGTAGAAAACTATTACAAGCAACACCTTTGTTCTTCCATCTAATCCACAACAAACAACCTCAAGCTTGAAATGCAAGTCACGTGTTCCAAGCAACATTATTTGTACCCTACTAGATAGATAGATGCCTTAAGGGCCTAATTAACATCCACACAATTATTTCATCAAACCTTCCAACAACATAATTAAGTACTAGAAGAGGAAAATGATGTCTACCTTTTACATATAGTACATTACTGTGGTGCTTGATGTTTTTTGGTTTGTGCCAACACTTTCTTCCCGTAGGGATGGCTGTGCAAGAAGTTGTGATGCATCTGAATGAGGCTAACCATGGTACGACAAAGTCTTCCCTACATTTTTTCATGGGGAGAGAGCAATAAGAGGGGGAAAAAAGAGAGGTATTAATCCAACATGACAGTAAAGGTAGAAGAAAGAGAGGTATATTCCATCAAAAACAAGTAAAGTCCTAAAATGGTAAAATGTATTTGTGAGTGTCGCCGAAAGCGTCAATCCTGGTAAGGACGTCCAAAAACCAGGTACTTAGAGTGACGACCAAATGTACCTCACTATTTTTGCATCAATTACCTCCTATTATATCATTCACAATCTTACAAATCTTATAAAATGTCCATCAAATGCTGCAAAGTAAATGTTAGAGGCTCCATTTTTGTGCCTTGCCTAAAAACTTGGCTCTTTAGAAGTTTAGCCTTTTTTTTCTTTGATAAAAAAGTGAGTACTTGTGGTAATGGCTTTTAAGATTGTTTAGGGTGGTATTTGATTTTTTTATTATTTATTGAAATGTCTAATATGTACTTATTTTACTTTTAAGCTGTAATTAATGTTTCAATTTTTTTTTTTGACTTTCTTACATTTTTTAAATAGAGTTCTCTTTTATCCATGGCTACTATTGTCATTTTTATTTAAAACAACAATTAGATTGTTTGGGATGCGAATAAGTTTTTTTTTTTAAAAATTAAAAATTAAGTTAGTGAATTTTTTGATAATGCCAAACAATATAGCTTAAAATTAACTAAAAAAACAAACTTTTTAGAGAGCCAAAAACAAAACATCCAAAGAAAGTAAAATAATGACAGATAGTAGTGCAGATTATCAAACCTTTGTGGTATCCAATGCGCATTGAGCCACATAGTTGCCATAAGGATCCTGAAGAAAAGTCAAGAAATTTGGGCTATTGATAATCTCAGAGATAATTTTTGACAGCTGATCTCTTCCTGACACTTTCAGACACTTCTCCACCACATTGCTGGCATATTTGTTCATGGAGAGAGACACATAACTTCCTGCCAGTTGTGCCAATACCCCTGCCGTGAAACGTGGTATTCCCATGCCCAGTACAAATTGAACAACATAGTTTCTGAAAAAAACAAAAACAAAAAAACAAATTCATTAAGGAACCAAAAATACTTACTAAAAGAAAAACTGTAAAGTTACAAAGAGATTGTTTTGAAATATCTGGTTTCCCCATAATCGGCCTCGGGGAAAAATGCTAGTCCAAGGTTTGAAATATGTATAACTGTTGGTGATATTATCATGTATCAATCAACTTGGTGCTAGTCCTTCAAGTTGGGCATACAGAATGAAGGCAAGAGAAGGCATGAAACAAGTCTATTTCATTTTTAAGCCCCATTTGGACTAATTTTTTCGTTGTTGCTTATTGTTACCTTTTTTGGACTTTTATTTTTATTTTTTAGGATAAATTTTTTAGTTTTTTGAATCGGCTCATTGAGAAGAGCGAGAAAGATAGAAAAAATAATCAAAAGATGAAAAAAATTTATTAAAGACAAAGATAAATTTAAATTAGCCATAAAAATGAGATTTTATATTATTTATTTTTATTTTTTGTTCAAAATTTTTATTTTTCAACTCATCTGAATTAAAGTACTCTAAAAGAGTATAATAATTTGATAAAAGGAAGGTAAAGGGAAGGTGGTCAAACCCATAAGGACTTTCTGATAAGACAACAGCATTTGCTGTAATTTCAGCGACAAGGCGATCCTGGACATCATCCTCAGCACGTGCCACACATTGTTGCAAGATACAACATCCATTTTTGTCGATCCCAATATCAACGCAGTTATCAATGGCTACACGAACAAGATGCTGACCAAAACACAACGTTATTCAATCCAAAGATTCGTGAGTGAGAAACAATACATCAGTCAATACATATATTATCATATCAGCCTTCTTCAACTGCGTGTGTCACCAGTTTTGTAGTAGGATTCAAATATCATATCACCCCCCTTGTGCACTTGGGATGTCTAAAAACTTATACGGGTCAATCATCACCGAGTTGTTGGCATATATCGGCTCCACATTGAGTATCAAATTAACACTGAGTTGTTGGCATATGAGGGTCCACATTGAGTGTCACATTAATGATTCAAAATGTTCATTTTATAAATTTAATATATATATATATATATATATAGAGAGAGAGAGAGAGAGAGAAATTATTCATGTACAAAAAATGATCGATAACTGATAAGGTTGTTTTTTCAATAGGAATGTAATTTGTTAAACCACTTAACAATATCTTATTAACTTTATTAATTGCTTAATCTATATATCTATTAAATTTACAAAATGAATGATTTGAATTATTAAAGTGATACCTGACAGTAGAGAAACTCGAACCAAATAAAAAATATATCATTCAACAATATGTGCTGAATGCATTTTTCTTGAAGAATATATATACATACATTAAGAATGTGTTTTTGCACAATGAGTTAATAATTGTAGAATTTTAATTTACTCGAACCTAAGACTGAATTTAATGCTTCAACTCAAAAAAAAATCTCAATAGAATCAAGATGTTATTCTATATGGCAAATGAACATTTACTGCATTGGATAATGATTACACAACTAGATCGTCTCACAAATATGTGCAAATGAACCAAAAGATAGAACTTTCTTGATTTACTTGCATCGAAGCTTCAAGTAAATAAGAAATTGTTTGGACCCTATATTTAAATTGACACTAAAATTTATATTCAACTTTTTAGTTTCTTATCATTACGACGCGATATTCATTTTATCGTCAAATAAAATCAATTAAATCAATGCAATGAAACACATGAAATGATGAACAAAACTTGATAAGAACACATGATAAGAATATGATAACAATGTAGCATTACTCTTTGTAGAATGACAATTTTATGTGGTTGATCCGCACTGTCAATATATTGCAAAATCTATTGATTTGGAGAATGTAGGGAACTATAGGCAAACACTTTCATATCAAATCAAATTAAGTTTTATCTCTTAATTGATTAATTAGAGACATTTACATGAATTATTTTTCATCGTTTACCATGTCAATAGTTATATTTTCAGTTAAATTTAAAAGTTTATTTATTTTCTTATTATAACAATTGGCTTGTTTGGGCTAAATTTCATTACTTTTGCCTAGTTTTGTCTTTTTGAACTTTTTTACATATTGTAATTAAATTTTTTATCTTTTCAAATCGTCTCGATGAGATTAATCAAAAAGTAAAAAATATTAATAAAAAATATAAAAATTCACTAAAAATGAAAATAAACAACATAAAATTTAGCTTATTAGCTTATTTTGGTATATTTTCATCCTTTTTGAATTTTTTTAATATTTTGATTAAATTTTTTTATTCTTCCAGTTCGTCTCGATGAGAGAAGTCGAAAAACATAATAATTTGACATAACGATAAATTCTTTTTACTAAAAATAAAAATAAATCAAATAAAATAAATAAATAAACAATTATCTCAAACATGACTAATATTCCAGATCTACTTGGATCTAACCTTTTATTAATAGTAACCCTATTATTTTTCTTTCCTATTTCTGTTTTAGTAACACTATTATTATCCTTGCCTATTTTTGTTTTAGTAACCCCATTATTTTTCTTTCCTTTTTCTAAAAATGTGGCATTACTGTACAGAAAAAGTGACGCTGAAAAAGTATAAACTCCTAGGTTGGTTAGGATTTATTGAAAACAAACTTGTTCACCACTTGACAAGATAAGTAAACAATACTCCTTATGTTACTAGTAAATATATATACTGTGGACTCTTCAATTTAAATTAATATGAAATTGTGTATTGTTCATCCACCTTGTCAGGGGTGAACAAAACCGGGTCGGACTTACCTTGGTATCCCTGCTGGAGAAGAGATTCAAGCAATTTTGAATTACACGATGACCGTTGGGGCACTTGATCAACCAGCGAGCGATCCGCGTCAAACCCCACACAACAAAGGTTCTTTGATCTTTGGTGGTGAGAAGATCTAGGAATTTCTGCATTGCACGAGTTCTGCAAGACATATGGTGAAAAAGAACTAACAATTTGTTATCAATAGTACTACATATACTCGCTTTCAATTACAGATTAATCAGCTACAAAATTTTTATATATTTAAATACAATAGAATTATTAAGATTCAATTTGTGTAACTTTTGTAATTACAAGTATGTATCTTAAGCATTTTTTATTTGTTATTGAATCAAACAAATTAGTAACAAGAAATAGAATGAATCAGGATTTTAAATATCAATCGTTATGTTTTGTATTTGTCGATACATTTTGAAATTCTAAATCTCTAATATTGATATTTATAAATATATTAGTCGATACGGTCTAATATTAACCTATACATAGTTGTATAACCAAAATCAATACGTATTTTAATACTGAAAAAAAAAACGTGAGATGCATTCAGAACCGTACCCATGAACATCACAACATATACTCATGAGGTAACGTTCATCGCTGATCATCAGAATAAGCATTTGGGTGATCTGATCTTGATTGCAAACTTCAAAAAGCTTCTGAACGAAAGGATTCCCAAACTGGTCCACCATTAACTCGCCCACAACGTTTCTGACCTCCGAGAAAATCATCCCAACCTCCTCCGGCTTCCTCTCCGCGAGCTTCTTTAATAGATAAGAACTCCAGTTTCTATCCTTGGCCAAGAAATAAATCCTGCCATGCAATTCGAGTAAGTTTGGACCCTCCTCGGAAGGAATTGGAAGATTGTTATTCAACAATGAAGATCTCAGAACACTCGAATTATAGCTATTAATACTCGATTCGTATCCATTGCTGGATCTCCCCCTCATACGATCCCTGATTGTTGATCTTCTTGGAAAGATGTTCACCCGCGGACTAAGATTCCTCCCTCCATTATGTGCAGAATTGTACTGATCAGATCCATTCACAAAATTCGAATTTGGATTCGCATTCCAACGATACGGACTGAATCGTTCTAAACTTTCTTGAAAACCCAAAGATGTGTGATCTTGGGGTGGCCATTGCGGATCCATCTGTCCCCGGACTGCAGAATGAACTCTCATCCAATGCAAATCGGCATCGAAAAGCTCAGGAGTATCGATCATGGAGTTGTTTCCAGGAACTGAACTATCAAATCCGAAACCTTCCGGATAACCTAAATCCGGCGTTGCCGGAAACTGAGAGTGGGGATGAGGGCTTGATAGATTGAAGTGTCTGAAACGAGCTTCCAAGTATGGTTCATAAAACTGGGCGTCAGGAAAACTAGGGTTTAAAGAACTAGGGTTTAAACGTTGCGGAGCCTTCGGAGAAGCGATCGGATTCGGAGGACTCTGCGGAATCTGCGGATTGACTTCCGGTTGAGAAAGCTGAGAAGAGTGATTGTAATTCCAATATGGCGATCTGAGACGAGAGAGTTCTGGAACAAAGCTCACCGGAGAAGAAGAGTGGTGGTTTTCGGTGGTATCTAGGTTCCGATTTTGATCGGCCATAGCTAGGCTCCGATCGGTGCTTTCAGCGGGAGATGAAGGCGGGCGCTCATGATCCTCGACGACGTACCAGTCGGCATCTAGTTCCGGCGGAATCTCCAAGGGTTTCCATTCAAGATCGTCGTCTTCTTTCCTCTCCATTGGATCCGTAACTGAAACAAACTAAAGAGAGAAACAAACGTGTTTGAGAGAGAGAGAGAGAGAGAGAGAGAGAGAGAGAGAGAGAGAGAGGCGTTAGGGTTTTTAGGTGGTTTTAAAAGATGTGTTTATGGGATTTTCAAGATCGTGTAAGTGAGGGATGAGAGTTTAAAGATTTATAAAGATTATAGAGAGAGAGAGAGAGAGAGAGAGAGAGAGAGAATGATTATCATAAGAGTTATGTATTTGCATGGGAATAGGAAGTTAGGGTTTCCTATTCATGCATATGATTGGTTGTTGAAGCCCCACCCGCATTCAAAGCCCATCGATAACAGTTTTCTCTTCTTATATTATTTTTGTTTTATTTTGTTTTTTATAATTTTTTTATTTGATTAAATTTTTTGAATTTTTGAATTTTTTATTACAATGAGTCAACAAAATATACATTTTTTTTCAAAACATAAAAAATTAGTAAAAGTAAAAAAATAAGTCAATAAGACATTTTATGTTATTTATTTTTGTATTTAGTGAATTTTTTTTATATTTTAATAAAAAATATATATATTTTTCTTGGTATGTTCTAAAAAACTAATAGATTTTAGATAAAAAAAAATAAAAAAGTTAAAATCTCACATTTTAACTGAAATGGTGCTTATGTATATTATTATTTAACCACATGTTATAATGTATTTGAGTTATGGTGAAATAATAACACCAGTTTATAGATAAATAACACCTACTTTTTTATGATTAGCCAGTTGTAAATGGTAAATTAATTATTAAGTACTAAATTTAACCTTTTCATTTATCATATCCTTTAGAAAATTTATTTATGATACTGGAAGAACATTTTTATCTTATATTACGGATCAGCCCCTATCAAAAATCATTATTCTTTTGATTGATAAGGTAATTAAGCTTTTGAACCACAAAATAAGCAAATGCTACCCACTATAATACTATATCTTGCTTGGTAACTACTTTTTTTTAATTGTATTTTATTTTAGTTCTCATTGCATCAGAAAATATGTAACTATTTTATCATTAGTCCATAAAAAGGCGTTAATAAGGCTTCATTTGGCTTTAGTTCTAAGTCAATTTTTTAGTCTTTTCTGCTTAAAGTCATAAAAATTAACTATCAAATTACAATTTTTTTTTTCATGGTAAACTTAATGTTACTTTTAAATTAAATAAATTTTTTTATTTATTTACCTTAAAGTATAAAAGGCAGATCCTAACTTTAAGTCACGTTACGATAAGGTCTAAAACCAAAGGCGTGACACTAAATTCCCAAGTGAAGTATCATAATTAAAAAAAAAAAAAAGATGTCTGGTTAAACAACATTTTCATTTAATATTGGGCCTTTTCAAGTTTGTATTTCTCCTACAAAATGGTTATTTTCTATATTAACGAAAGATCGAATCATTTTTCAAATCAAGTTTTTTTCTATACTAATAGAAAGTAAAATTCCTTTTTTCTAAATTAAAGTGGTTATTTTCTATATTAATTGAAAATTAAATCCGTTTTGAAATCGTGCTTATTTCCTATTTTAATAGAAAATAAATTTTCTTGTTCAGATAAAATGATTATTTTCTAAGTTAATAAAAAATAAAATCATTTTTGAAATACAGATTAGTTTTCATGATAATATAAAATAAAAAATTTCTTTTTCTAGATAACGTTTCTTTTTTTATGCTAATAGAAAATAAATAATATATTTTTCAAAGAATTTTCTTATAATAAATAAGAAAATTTTATTTTTCTATCTTAATAGAAAATAAATAATCTTTCAAAGTTATTTCTCATAATAAATAGGAACAATATATTTTTCTATAAAAATAGAAAAGAAATAATTTTTTCAACATACTTTTTTATACTTAAATAAAAAAAGTATATTTTTCTATACTAATAGAATATAAATAACTTTTCAAAATATTTTCTTATAATATCTTTGATAGTGGAACCTACATCTGTTTTAGCATTCCTTTTGTTGGATTCCATATCAAGTGGTGTTCATTAGTGCTTTCATGGTTGACAAAAGGACCAAAGTTTCTTACTGTAAATTATACATAAATTGAAAATTGAAAACAACTCTCTTTCTCTCTTTCACATCAAATTATTTTATCTTATTATATAAATTAGTAATTACTCGCTCCCAAAGACACTTAAACATAATTTCATTAAAAATTAATTTTATATAATAAACAATCTCTTTAATTATTTAGAACAACAATGTATTAAAAACTAATTTCATTAGTCTCACGCTTAATTTTAATTACGAACAATAACAAAAATATATGTAAATAAAAAATAATGATCAACTATGTAAACCAAAATCAAAATGTGTAAAATTACCTACATTTTTTTGGCTATGTATATATGTATATGTATATGTATTTTAAACATATTTTGTAATATAAATATTTATGTGAGAAGGGTAAAATTATCATTTAATAGTTAATTCCATAATCTATCTAATTCTATGACTCCAAATTCTATCCCTCCCCCAGACATGGATATCCCTCGTATGGAGGATATGAATTCCCACCCGGACAAATAATTCAGAGTACGTTAAGCAAACAAGCAAACAAACGTAAAATGCAATCATTTTTTAGACTAATAGTCTTATTCAGCCCATTAATATGCCACAACAAACATGGCCTATATGGATTTTTCCTTCATCAACCCTCTCTTATTTTATCAACTTTATTTTGGTTTCGTTTGCAAATTGCAAATGGTAGAATTGTTTCATTATGATTTATAAGATACAAAAAAAAATTAGGGATATAATTATTTATAGAAAAAATTAAGTTGTTTGGAACAGCTTTTTAGCTCTTTTACATTTTAATTATTAAAAAAAAAAGATATTTTCCATTAATAGAATTTAATGAAAAATTAAATTATTTAGAATCTAAATAGGTTTTATTTATTGAAAAAATAAAAAAAAAGTTAATGAAGCTTTTATTATCCCAAACAATGTAGCTTAAAATAAACTTTTAGAGCCCTTAATAATGAGATGATGTATAATTCACTTGATATTTAATTCACTTAATAATGAGATGATATATAATCCATAGGATAAGTAATTTTACAAGACTAGTATTATTGTTCATTTTATGAAAACAAATGTGATTTTTTATGCACTAAATAATATTTAATTAGTTTAATTTTTTACATGTATAATTTATACACCGATAACAATAAAATGAACAATTTAGATCATGATCAAAATAGGCCTAGAATAGATTTCACGTGTTTTATCCATATGTATATATTGTTAAAAGCCTACACATACTTTAGGATCCTTCATTATATTTTAGAATTTTCTAAAGACTAAAACATTAAAGAATCCTCTAGAAGATTTTGGAACATGCAAAAATCTTAAAAGAGTGAGTATCCTAGAAAAGTGTAGAAGACTTTACTAGGTATTAGAGTTGGTACAGAACTCCAGAATACAGTAAGAAAGTGAAAAATAGTTTAAATATTTTTTAAGAGTATTCTTAAAACTTGATGAGAGCCTTTGTTATGAAATTAATTTTAGCCATTCATTAAAAATGTGAATGGCCATATAAATAGAGGTAGATGGCTTCAATGTTTGGTCTGATTTACAACTTGGAGGGGGTTTTTTCCTAATTTTTTCTTTGGTAGGCCTCAGCTGGCTTGCTTGCTCTTCCTTTCTTTTATCTTTTCTTTCGGTTGGTGCCTCACCAATTGTTGCAGACCCTTTCTGCCTCGTTTTGTAATTCTTATAGTGGAATTATAAAATGATTTCTTTTACTGTGCAAAAAAATAATAATGGAGAACCATTCACCTGGGGATGATGAGAGATAACTCAAAGTGAGTAGCAGTAAACAAGTGTGTGAGGAAGTGTCTCGAGTGGTGGTGAATGAATGTTTAATTAATTATGCAATATAATTATTTTATAAGTTTATTCGCTACATTTGACTTAGCGTATATATAGTTTAAATTCTATGTACCTTGAAGAATAGATACATAAACTTACTAGTTATAAATAGAAATTGAATCATGACGTACATGTCATATTTTTTTTTTGGAAGCGAAGGATAAATTGTATGGAAAAGAAATTGTCATACATCTACGAAGAGGTTTCAACTTTGGTTTTATTTAGAGATTCTGGACATTGATGGAGCCTAATATCATGAGGTTTATGGGTGACTTTCAGAAAAATAGTAAATTGGTTAGAGGACTCAATAGTTCTTTCATTGCTCTGTTACCAAATATCTCCAACCCACAAAGTCTATCAGGTTTTCGACCTATCAGTCTAGTGGGGGCAGCTTATAAAATCTTGTCTAAGACCCTTGCCAACAGAATCAAATTGGTTATGTCTTCTGTGATGGGGGAGGAACAATCAGCATTCATCAAAGGGAGGCAAATTCTTGATGGAGTCCTAATAGCGAATGAAATCATTGATATGTGGAGAAGAAAGAAGCATCCAGGTTTTATTCTGAAATTAAACTTTAACAAAGCGTATGATTCAATCAACTGGAATTACATTCTTCTTATAATGCCGCATCTTGATTTTGGCACCAAATGGGTTAATTAGAAGAAGGAGTGTATCATAATCCCATCCTTGTCTGTCCTTGTGAATGGGGTAGTCACAGAGAGTTTTCGCATGGAAAGAGAGTTGAGGCAGATGGATCATCTATCCCCTTTTCTTTTTAATTTAGCAGCAGATGGCCTTAATATCATAGTCTCAAGAGGTAAGAATAGGGGGCTAATTAGGGGAGTAAAGGTGGGGGATGGGAATCTGTGCTTCACTCATCTACAATTTGCAGATGACACAATCTTTTTTTGCAAGAATGACATAGAGGAGATAAGAAATATAAAGAGAATTCTAAGGTGTTTTGAGCTTATCTCAGGTCTGAAAGTGAACTATCAGAAGAGTGCTTTGTGTGGAGTGGGCCTATCAGCAAATGAAGTGGCCACGTGTGCAGACATGCTGTGTTGCAAAACTGGCGAACTCTCAATGTAGTATTTGGGCCTCCCTCTGGGAGCTGGGATGAGAAGGGGTAAAACATGAGAGCCTATTGTGAATAAATTCAAAATTAAACTCAATAACTGGAGTAGGAAACATCTCTCTATGGCCGGGCGAATTGTCCTCATCAAATCATCCCTAGCTAATATCCCCTCTTACTACCTCTCTTTATGCAAATTGCCAGATCAGACTAAAGTTGAGCTGGAAAAGATCCAATGAAATTTTCTACGGGGGGTAAAAAAGAGAGAAGAAAGCTGCATCTGTTGTCTTAGGAGAAGGTGACCACCAGTATAGAGAAGGGGGGTCTGGGGGTAAGGGATTTGAAATGTACAAACCTGGCACTTTTTGCCAAATGGTGGTGGAGATATATCCAGGAAAAAAATGCTCTATGGAGGATTTTCATCCAGCAATTATATGGTCACAGAGTGGGTGATTGGCTTCCTGATGAGAGGGCTAGGAGCAGGACTGGTAGGCTATGGAGAGACATCATTACAGTTGGTAACACGAAAACTAGAGTGAGAAGCATTTTGCGAAAGAACCTAAGTTTGCAGATGGGTAATAGGGAGAATGTTAGTTTTTGGCAGGATGCCTGGATGGGGCCAAAGCCCTTTGTTGAAACTCACCATAGGTTTTTTATCCTAGCAATGGCTCAACAGTTAAGGGTAGCTGAGTTCTTCAGATATTGTGTGGATCTAGGAATCGAGTCCTTTTTTAGACGGCTCCTTTTCTTATGGGAAGCCTGTCAATGGGCAGATCTTTTGGTTAGCCTCAGTTCACACATAATTGAGGAAAGTAAGATGGATCGCTACATATGGAAGGGGGGAGACACACTCAACCTTCACAGTGCAATCATTGCGTAACTCTTGGATAAGGCTGGCGAGAGGAAGTGGGGGAGTATCAGTGGACTTTGGAAGATAGTAGGACCACCAAAATGTTTATTGTTCAGTTGGATAGTAATACAAAATAAAGTTGCAACTAAAGAAATTCTTGCAATGCGCCTGATCCTTAAATCGTGTGTGAATCTTAGCTATGCTTTTTTGCAATATGGAGGTAGAATCAATAAACCACCTATTTGTACAGTGCCAAGTAGCATGGAAGGTGTGGTCAGTTTTGATGCGTTGGTGGGGTAGTCAATAGGCATCTCCTAGGACTTTGTATAACCTGTTCAAATTTTGGGTGAAAGGAAAGAAGAAGTGCCTTCGAAGCCAACTATGGAACACAACATTCATAACTAGAATCTGATCTTTATGGCTGGCAACGAATAGGTTGGTGTTTGATAATGCCAGGACTGATTATGAGGAGGTGGTGTATCTGACGAAATATAGGACATGGTTATGGATAAAAGGTAAACTGCAAAACATAATTTCTATGGTGGAAGAGGTCATCTTCAACCTTGAGGCCGTCCTTCATTAGGGGTTGTAGCTTGCTTAGTTGTCTTCTCACCAATTGGTTGTAAGCTTCTGCTTCTGTGTTGGGTTTCAGTTGTAGAGTTTTCTAGTTTTTTAACTTTTTCTTTTGTTGGTTATTTTTCTCACGTGCTGTTTTGCATGAGAGTTTATGTTGTATCTTTTTTTTATATCTATATATTTATAGTGCTCTTTTTCTCGTTTAAAAAAAAAGTATTTTCAGGGGAATAGAAAGATAGGATTTCCTATTCAGGCATATGATTGGTTGTTGAAGTCCCACCCGCACTCAAAGTGTGTGATATTGGTTTTCTCTTCCTATATTATTTTTATTTTTATTTTGTTTTTAATATGAATATTTGAATTTTTTATGGTAATGAGTCAACAAAAGATAAGTCTTTGATCAAAATAAAAAAAAAATTAGAAAAAGCAAAAAATAGGTCATTGATACATTTTAATTAATTAGCTTAAAGCTAAAAAGGAAAAAAGAAAAAAAATATCCGGACTTTAAGCCAGATTCCAGATGTGACACTAAATTGCTAAGGCTTCATTCATTTAAGAATGAAAGGAAGAAAAAATTTAATCATTTTGTTTATTTTGCATGTGTTTAGTTGATGCAGAAATTATGAGTGTGGAAAAATATTTTTTAATAAAATAAATTTTATAAAAAAAAATAAAAAATTATGTATCATAAACAAATTAAAAAATTAAAATTTTTATTAACTTTCTTACAAACTAAACTAATAACATAATCTAATTTCTTTACATTTTTTTATTCTTTTTTTTCTCTTATTTTACTTTACTTTTTTTTTTTTTTTTTTTACTTTTCTCGTCAATTGTTATTTTTCTGACAACTGAACAGAACTTAAGTGTCATAATTAATATATATATGTGTGTGTGTGTGTGTGTGTGGGGGGGGGGGTTGGTTAAACAACAAAAAAATATGGAAATGTTGTGTTATTTAATAATGAGCTTTTACAAATTTGCCCTTTAAAGTGAACAGACATTTCATTCATCCAAAGCGTACAAAACTAATTTTTAAGACAATTTAGGCATCAAATAAAATATGCACTGCTCCAAAATAAGAAAAACACCAAATGGCATAATTTCTTTATATAATAACAACAATAACTAGCAACCATTGGTCAAGCGAATTTGCATATTCAAACAAATAGAACTAGTGAATTTATTGATATCAAGAGAAGTGAGTTGTGCAAATTTTGTTGTAATTTTAATACAAAATTATTATATTATTTTAAAATAAAAAATTGTTTTAATATTTCAAAATACAAAAATTAAGAAAATTATCTAATTGTTAATATTATTATTTAATAAAATAATTTTACCATTTGAATCAAAGATAATAAATTCTTGGTTGCCGTTGGAATCTTAAAGAAGTGTTTTAAGAATGTATTTCAATGATCAGTTAAGAAATGTTTTGAATATAGAAACGGTTAAAAGATTAAAAGTGGTGAAATGGTGTTCAATGCATCGACCGTTTCGCGCATACACTCTTGATTGCACTAACAAGGGTGTATTTTTCAAGAAAACATATTGTTATTGTGGATACAAATTTATTTTAAAGAAAATTTTCTTTTAATTTATGTTTGATATTGGGGCGAACAAAGAACTATTCCTAATATCTTCAAATTGCGAGTGCATGTTTTTGGAAAAATGGTAGTTGAATCCTAAAAAGTAAGACACCAAAAACTTGTTACACCAGTTCACGTAATCAAATGGGCGAAAGTTTATTCTTAAAGATAGTGAGTCCTCACGTGATGCAACTAGAAATGTAACAGAAGAAAAGATAAAAATTTGAGTTTGTTGATTCGAAAACGAATATCAAAAGCAAGAACTTTTTTTAAATCGGTTGATTCTCTATTAATACAAGAATTAAATGTATCAAAATCTTTATTGATTTGCACTAAATACCAAAGAATATAAAAAAATAAAAAACACTCTAATTTTTATTATTCAACCACTAAATGGCCATAAGAGAAGTACAACATATTTATAATGGTAAAATTCTAAACAAAAAGAATAATCAGCTTATTAAAAAAATTGAATCTTATCAAATTTCTAATTAGTAAAAATTAACCTAAAAACATAAATTTAAAATAAACTTAATTTTGACTAGTGAAAATATAAAAAAAACGTACCAAAACAAGAGGCGCTAAAAAAGAAACTTTAAAAAATTTTATTATCAAAATTAAACCTTTTCAAATTATCGGCTACGTCGTTCTTCTCGACTTGAGAAAACTCGTCTTTGAGTTTTCCTGACTTGAAATAACATGATAAACTGTCGCTTGTTCGCATTTGTTTTGTACTTTAGGTTAATCTTCTCCAATAAAATTTTGCAACATAATACTTTAATCACGTTTTTGTTATAAAAAAACAAAATATTTCTCTTCAAATTGCAATTTAGAATAGGCCAATTTATAGTAATTCGCAACACTAATGATGGTGAAGCGACTCTTTTCTGTAGTATTTTTTTGATATCTTCTTTTTTAATCTCCACAATAATAAATAATTTTTCGTTAAAAATTAATGATTTATTCCAATCCACAATAGGATCTAGATTAATATATAAAGTGAATGGTCACTCATCCACGCCCTCTTCCAAAAAATGTGAATTTAATAGATGATTGTAAGATTGAACTACCATGATCAAGGCACCAATATGCGACAGAATGGCGATTGACTCCTTCCCAAGAATACTTCTTTCATTTGCTCGAACATCTCGTGCATATACATCTTCAACAACAACAACATATCCATCACCTCAAACTCTATATCGTGCATGATCCCGAATCGAGCGCAAGCTCTAATACTGACTAATAGAGTGAAAAATGTAAAAGAAATAAATAAGAATTTGAGTGTGTTGATTCAACTAATACAATAAATAAGAATCTTCTTTAAACTCATTGATTCTCTATAAATACAAGAATTAAATGTATTAAAATCTTTGTTGATTCACACTAAATATCAAAGAATCTAAAAAAAAGCAAAAATACTCTCCAATTTTTATTAATCATGCCCATAAGGCTAATGTAACTTATTTATAATGATAAAATTTTAAATAAAAAAAATTAGCCTATTAAGGAAATTGAATATTATCAAATTTCTAATTAATAAAAATTAATCTAAAAATATAAATTTAAAATAAATTTAATTTTAACTACTAAAAATATATAAAATTATGCCAAAACAAGCAATGCTAAAAAAAAAACTTCTTTAAAAACATTATCACCAAAATTAAACTTTTCCAAATTATTGGTTACATCATCACCCCCTATTGATAAGTATTTTTATTTATTATTTTTATATTTTTAAGTAACATCTCAAATTTATTTTTACAACAAATTATAATGACGCAGAAGTTATACCTAGTTGTTGAAATTTTATAACTACATTAGAAATAAAATATTGCAATCAATTTTTGTATTTATCTTTGAACAAAAAGTCAAACATATGCATGTGTGTAAGTGTGCATTTAAATTAAAAAGATTTTAAAAAATAAATAATAAAATAATTTAATTTTAAAAATGTGAGCAGTTATAATTTTTAAATTAAGTAATAAAAAAAATTTAATAAATAAAATCAAATAAAATTATTTTGATATTAAAAAACTAAAGGAATTTTCGATATATAAAAAATTTACACTGACTTCATGATACTAAATAGGTGTTGTCTTCTTATATATTTGTATAAATTTTACAAATAAAAATATTGCGATCAATTTACGTATTTATCTTTGAACAAAAAGTCGTGTTTGACCTCCACTAGTTGAACAGAATGTCTTGAACCAAAACTTGGTTGTGTCACTGCTGATAACTTATTCTACATTTGTTTTTGTAAAAAATATTTTTTTGTATTTGATTGTAATTTTAAAAATAATATTGCTAATAATTATGGTAATATTAGTATTGATGGCAATAGTGAAAGGGGTGGCGGCGATAGTAGTAATAGTGATAGATAGTGGTGGCGGTGACAACAATGATAGTGGCGACAGTGGTATAAGGGTTTTGAGGTGGTGAAAGTGGCAGTGGCGGCGGCATTGGTGATGTGGTGAAAGTGGTGGTGGTTAGGTGATGGTTGTGGTATTAATGGTGGCGGCGACAATGGTTATGTGGTGGTGATAGTGATGAAAATAGCAACAACAATGATAATGAGTTGTGATAGTGAGGAGGTGGCAACTCTAGGAGTTGATAGCGTAACAATTTAAATATTTTATTTTTTTATTAAAAAAAATTAATTAATTAACAGCTTTAATTGTATAAAAGAAAATATAATATATATTAAAATTAGAGATAATGTTAGAATTTTGAAATCTTATTGATAGGATAAAATAAAAAAGAGTGATAGATTTTTAGGAGGATAAAGTTATCATAACAAAATAAAATGATATGAATAAAAATAAAAAGGTTTTGTGATAGAATAGGATACTCGAATTAGAGTTTAAATAATTATTTGATGTACATATACATGTGTGTGTAATTTTATTTTAAGATTTGAAATTTATTTTGAAAAGATAGGAGAAGATAAAGAGATAAAGTTTAAGTATAGAATTTTTAGGAGTTAAAAGAGTTATAGATAAATATAAAAGGTGTTTGAGATATGCATGAATTAGTTTACAAATTTAAATTATAGTTTTATATATATTTAGAGTAAGAAAATGAAGGATTTTAGAATATGAAGAACAGATAGCTCTTAGGAATTCGTTAGAGAGAGAGAGAGAGAGAGAGGGTGAGAGAAAAAGAAAAGAAAAGGAGAATAAAAAAGAGACCGAGAACAGGAATAGGGCAGTGATTCTCACTTTCTTAGCCATGGACAACGATTTGGTGCGACAAACTTACAAATATTTTTGTGTATTTTGGTTTATTTGATTCAAATAAATAAATTTTTGATCATATAAAGAATATATATTTATGTTTTTTGATACGTAAAATTCAATTTTGAGGTTATTTTGATAAAATTTTTATGCTAAGATATTGATATTATAATCAAGTACAATATATACATACATATATATATAAGTTTATGTAGTTAATCGATAGATCAGTAGTGTATTTTAACTCGATAATTGTAATATTTTAATATGTTATCATTCAAATATAAATTGAGATAATGAATGGTCTTGATATAATTAAATATTAAATATTTAAAGAAATAAATATCTTGAAAAAGAATAAAGAATAGTAAAAGTAATATGGTTAAAATATATATTATTTAATAAAATTAATGGTAAAACGTAACCCAACTTTTATAATATTTTAACATGGTATTATTTGAACTTAAAATTGAATAACTAATTGATTTGATTTGGTTAAATATTATATATTAAATATAAATTAAATTAATTATAAAATAATATAAAATAATAAAAATAATAATAAGATTAATTAATTGAGATGAGTTTAAAAAAACAAAATTGATGAGATTTTCGCATCAAATGATTTGCTCACGGTGCAGTTTAGTTATGCTAGATTGATTTGATAACTTTTAAATCTTACACAGTATTATTTTTATATATATTTTTTTTTAATGCTTAGAATATAATTTTGAGATTCTTGTATTTAAATATTATTTAGTATTAAAAAATTATAATAATAAATAAATTAAGATTAAATAGTTATTCGATAATATCAATGGCAAAATTTATTCTGATTATTATTATATTTTATTACATTGCTATTCGAATCTAGATTAAAATAACTAGTAGTCTTGATTAGTTTAAATGTTATAGATTAAATAAAATATAAATATTATTAGAAGCTATATAATAATAATTTAAGAAAATTAGTACGAACAAAATCTTAATGGGAGGCTTGCATAGTATGTATTTAAATGTTATTGAAGTTCGGCGTTTAATTAATATTAGATTTTTATGTGACATAATTTAGGGTGGCACTTGAGTCATGCATTGTCCTTCTCATTGCAAATGATACATTTTTTAGATTCAAGATGAATGGCTTAACATATTATGTATTTTTTAAAATTACACTGTCCCTAATTGGAATTTTTTAAAAATATTTTGTATAAAAATATATGAATATTTGTGATATAAGATTCATGGCACATAAATTATTTTTTGCTCATTCAAAAATTACATGGAGCTTTTCATATTCAAATGATATATAAAACTTTTTTATATTTTTTTTTGCGGTGCAACTAATAAATTTTATTTTAGTACTATGTTCAAAGTCTAGGGAAAATGTCATATACGGAGGTGACTTTAGCCACTAAGAAAAAGGCCACTGTCTCGTGCCCGTGGTGACTCTAATAATCAACAGTTTTAAGAAAAAAAACATTGATATTCCAAGTGACTCTAAATTAATTTGTCTTAGAGAAAAGATTCATACATCATCCTGTGATGATTTTAAGTTTGATGTTGAATCTAACGGATCGAACATATCCTAAGTTTTTTTTATATGTGGCATTATATACTTATTTTATTTATGGTTCCCACCATTTATATATGATCATATTTTATCACCATTATGATACTGATTTTTTTTATATGATGAAACATGATATATTGATTACTCACATTTTTTATTATGAAAGATCTTGTGAAATTATTTATTGCACTGAAAATATGAATTTTGACAAAAGAAAATACGATTTGTGAAATCACATAGTTTTACCTTCATTTATTATATGCCTTAATTATGTTTTAATTATAGATAATTTGAATATTCCGTTTTAAAATAGTATTTTACTATGTGTGTTTACCATTCATCGAGTCTTTGGCTAACGTTATTTTTAACATTTTCAAATGTTCAATAAAAAGATTAGTGAAGACTCCATTGTGTGTTGGGACCTCGTACCAATGATCTCATAGGAAAATTCATTTTGTATTTTTATTGAGTCATTATATTTTAGCGACGAGTCGAAGCTCAAATTAATTTTTCACGAATGATTGTTGTTTCAGTTGGAAATCAAATGGTTAAAATTACTGGTTATTTTTGTGGAGCTATTATGTCCCCACAAGATATTTGTTACCATTTGGAACACGATTTTACTCAAATTTCAATAAAGTCATAACCTTGTATGCTTCGTAACATTTGTTTTATTTTTTAAAATTTTCGTGACTATTAAGTCAAAGTTCGTAGTTTACAATCGGTCATGTCTCTCGAATTTAGAGTATGACAGATGATCTAATGCAAGAGTGAAAATTATTTTTTAATTTTAGTATTTCATATTTAGCGATGACTAGTGCATATAGAGATGAGGTTTATGTCAATATAGTAACAATATAATTGGCCACAAAAAAAATAACTTCATTGACAATAAATAATGTGTCATTAATGTTATATGTTTTTGTGGCGAAATTACTAAATTATCACTACATATTTTAGCTGCGATTTTTTAATGACGGTATTGTGACGAATTCAAAATTTTTTGTAATAATTTAAATTGCCACTAATAATTACACTCTTGAAGTTTTGCGGTGAAAATAATTGTAAAGTGGTAAAACTGATGGTGGCGGCAGTTGTAACATTGGTGTATGATGAAAGTAATGGCAATGGGATGAAAATGATCATGTTGGCGTGGTGATAATAGTAACAATAGTGATGGGATGATTGTTGTGGTTGGAACAACAATGGCAATAATGGTGTCAGGTGTCGGTGGCAGTGGCAATGGTGATGGGAAGATAGCAACATCAATAAAAGTTGGTGGTAATATAATAGTAAGAATGAAAAATATTTGTTGTCTTTAAAAATTAAAAACAATTGCTATCAAAATAAATTTTTCATCGACTTAAAAAATATTTTTTTTTTAATTTTTAATTTCTATTATACCAAACATCAATAAATATAAAAAATATTATTTATTAAAATAAACAGAGCGCGGATAAAAACCAATTATGGTGGTGATTGAATCAAAGAATAAATTAGGCATTTAGATAAAACGTCATTAACTATTTGTCTATATGCTTATTTATTTACTTGTAAACAAAATGACTTCTCTTTTTATACCATGCACTCACTCCCCTATACAAAACTAGACCCACTATGTTTGGTATTTCCCATTAACTCTAATTTCAGGGGCAAACAAGACATCCAACAAGTAAGCAATGATGTCCGTAGAATTTTAATTTAAAGGGGATAAATAATAATTATAATAAATAAGGAGCAAGTATTAATTTAAAAGAAATGAAAGGGCAAACTAAGCCATATATTAATCTTGAAATATTTAACACTAATATTACGATAATTATAGAAATTTTCTGAACTAATTAGGGACGGTCACTTTATTTGCAGTTTTGGATCCGTTTATGAACATAAGTACCCGTAAATATAATTTTAGTTTTCTTTTTATGTTTATTTATTAGATTTATTTGAGGATTAATCACATGCCATATTAGGATTAGTCCTAAATGTTTTTTTAAATGTGTTTAGTCTCACAATTTTTTAAAACAATCATATTTGACGCTAATACCCCCATCTACCCGATTTATTGTTTCCAACCTAATAACATTTTATTCCTATTTCGGTTACCGGTATAATGTTCCCATTATAATAACAAATTATTTCTATTTTGGTGAGGAACCATAATGGTTATTTTCATTTCCTTTCATAACATATGCAATCTTAATATAGTATCCCTAATAATTTTGGTCATTGATATTAACTTATTTGGTGGAATCAAAATATTTTGGTCCCAAGATTTTAATTGAACTCTACGGTTTCCTTGGAAGCAAGATTTTTTTGCAATTATTGGCATGTATCTCATATTTGGCTGCCATTGTTGGTGTTTTCTGTCAGCTGTTTTCTCCTTGTAATTTGCAACAATATTTTTGTCTTCGTCCATTGTCATATGTATAATTACTCTATACTGTAACACATACATCTGTTAAGATTATGCAAAATATATATAAATGATATAAATGATAAATATACCAGTATTTCTATTACACCACGTCTGTTAAGATCTTGTAACAAATATGTAAATGATAAGTATGTATCAATATTCATCATAAAACACGTCTGCTAATGATCAATGTATCAGTTTTTATAATGCAACACATTGGCAATACATCTGAAACACTAATACAACTGATAATTTCCCAAAAATTAATAATTTTCGTGGAACCAATTTGCACTGATAAATATTTAATCCACCCAACTACCAATTCGCACAGAAAGCACTAAAATAAGATGCAACTGATAAGTTTAGTATTAATGATTCTATAATGACGAATTGAACGTGGGCTACGAACCAAACAAAGAACCTGGACAATGATATAATTACCGTTACCAATATTTTAGTGAAAAAATTTAATTTTACAAAATATTGTAGTAATTAATCAAAATACATATATTTGTAGAATGCAAAAAATTTCACAAATAATCTATATGTTTGGAATGGTGGCGTGTGTTGGGAAAGAGTTGGGGACAGTTTTGGCTGAGATGCCGTTTAGATTAAATTCCATTTGGGTTTGACATAGATAAGTTAGGAAGGGTAGTATCGGGAATGTAAAAGGTCATAGGACTGATCCCATAAAAAAAATTAAAATTTTGATGGACTAAAACTAAATTTGGTAACCAAATTTGGATCTTAGCCATTTTTTTCCTATTTTTTATGTTTAATATAGTGGGTGTTAAATTATGGTGATAGTTACCAAACATGGGTGACAAAGTCAAACTAAGGGAAAACAAATTTAATATATATATATATATATTGTAAAAACATAATTTGATTAGTATTATCAAATTTTGATAAGGGTCTTGATAATCACTATTCGTTAGGTGCCAAATAATAATAAAACTCTAACAAATAAGAGTTAAAATTTAAATTTACTCTTATTTGTAAAAATGTAAACTCTTGGCAATAAGACTCTATTTATTCACTCATGACTTTTGATTGACTAAATTGGTGACTACCATTTTCTTAAATTATAAAAATAAAATCACAATGGATATTGCGGTTACAATATGATAAACATAAATATAATCAACAATGCTTTTGTATAAAGAAAGAGAAGAAAATCTTTTAACAAATTCTATTTCATTTTTATCTTGTCGCTCTTTTTTTTCTTTTTTCCCTCCATGAATTTAATAAGAACCAAACATAACCTAATAAAGAGTGGGTTTAAAGCTTCATATGGTTTCAGATAAACAAAATAAACCTTTTTAAAAAAATACACATAAAAAATACACTCTTTCATAAAAAAAAACTACACTACTTGAAACAAAATGATTCGGGCTGATCAAAAGCATATAATTAGAATAGTTGGATAAATTTCATAATTTCCATTACTAATCCTTTTTGCATTTTGGTGTTCCTAACCATCTACTCTTTTTTGCTCTACCCATGGCCTCAGGGGTATTTCCATTTGGCGTATGCCTACTCTGACCGAGATTATTGGAGATGATTTTGTACTACAGTTTGCTAAAAAAATTTTAGGACACCCTTGGAAAAATGCACAAGGTGCCGTAGCTAATAGAGTAACTCTAAAAGCACGTGTACAAGCTCGTAATGAGGGACATGATCTTGCTCCACTCAAATTTTTGATATTCATTTTTATTTTTCACTAAACGAATGACATTTTCTTTTGAAAATCCTAACTATTCTTAGCATGACATTGAGAAATCTCATTGTTACTACTTAAACAAGCATGAAGTGTATGTTTGCATATTTATTCATAGGTCAAATCGGATATGTAATTATTGAAATAATTATTGAAGACTCAAATGATGGATAAGCAAGCATGATAACTCGGATATGTAATTATTAAAATAATTGTTGAAGACTCAAATGATGGATAAGCAAGCATGATAACGTGTATGTTATTTTATATCGAAATGAGCCAATTCGGTCTTTCACAATAAGGTGATAGACGGAACTACCATAAAACGACTTATTAGTCAATTAATAAATCACTTCGAAATGACATATATATTACACATCTTAGATCAAGTAAAGACTCTAGGTTTCTAAGAAGCCACTGCTACATCTATTTCATTAGGAATTGATGATCTTTTATCATTACCTTCGAAAGGATAACTAGTTCAAAATGTTGAACAACAAAGTTTGATTTTGGAAAACACCACCATCATAGAAATGTACATGCGGTAGTAAAAATTACATCAATCCATTGAGATATGGCATGCTACAAGAGGTCTATCATGTATAGATACTCAAATTGGATCAGTGATCGATTTCTAGATTTCGTTATGTGTATCTCATCAATGGATTTAAAAAATCTCGTGAATTGATTTGAGTTACGGAGGTAATTCTAAGTGTATTTACTGTATCGAAGGATAAAAAAATAGGTCCACATCTCTTGCTGGAATGATTTGGAAGATTTAAAACCAAAAATAATGGTATTTGCTAGCAACCGCTCTAATAGCTAATGTAACAAGAGAATCCGTTGTTTCGGCTACTACAATAGTGTATTTCATCGCTCCGATTTCCTGGAAAGTCCATCCATTCCTAATCTCCAATGAAAATCAAAAAAATTAATTCATTTATAATCTTCGACTAATTAAAGTAATGGATCGTCCGATTCTTTCACTATCTGGGCGTCATTTTACTTATTAAAATATCACTGTCTCTACCCAAGATTCCAGCATCACAACTTTATTTTTGTCTAAATTGCGTAATAAAGGGGCTTCTAAATGCAGTATTTCATTAATGACCCTTTCGAGGGATAATGGTAAAAAGGAGGCTTTGAATGTAGGAATTGTTCTTATTTTATCTGAGGGTTTTAAATTAGCCCCTCTTCATCGTATTTCTCTTGAAATGAAAGAAAAGATAGACAACTTATCTTTTTAGAGCTATCACCAATGATTCCAGCCCTCTTAGTAAGGGAATGAATAATTTTCTTTCCTTTCTATTTTCCTATTTATTTTCTTTTAGGGGTCTCACCGATAAGCCTAAAAGAAAATACTCCATAGACTGAACAAAAGGAAGAATTCGCCCAAAGAGAAGGCTTGCGGCTAATTAGCCAGTTGGTGAGATAATAGCTTACCAAAGTGATCATCAGTGGCTGGTCTGAGGAAATAATTAGCCACACTAGGATTGAGACACGGTCCAGAATCCTATATGAGGCAACAATAGGGAATTTTCCGCAATTGACAAAAACCTGACGAAGCAATACCGCGTGGAGATAGAAGGTCCACAGGTCGTGAACTATAGAAACAAGACATCATAAGTTCAGAGACTTGAGAATGAAACAAAAATGGGAAGACTCAATCGTCTTTCGAAAAGAGACACAGCTATGTTGAATTGACAAAAATTAATTTACTGTGTATCCATTTCCTATACAAGGAAATGATTTTCAAAAAGGATTAAGAACTAAATTAACAAGCAGCCTAAGAGGAAAAAGGGAACTACAAGGTACAACCAATTACTGCCCTCCAAGACTAAGCATGCATAGATATAAAATCCCAAACAAAGAAAAATAAACTTGGAACAAACCAGCCAAGTACACTAAGACAAAGGCTCCAAAAAGACCCAAAACTAAATCACACACGGGGGGTGTTTATCAAATGAACTAGTAGTAGTTTTTAACTTTTTGCTACTAATTTTAATTATAAATTACAAATTCTTTCAAACACTCACAACTTCTGCTACAACTTATAACTATTTTTTTTTCTATTTTAGTTACAAACTACAATCTTTATCAAGCACTTACAACTTCTGCTATAAGTTACAATTTACAAGCTATTAGTTTAATCAATGCCAAACACCACCCTAGAAGTATAGAAAGAACAAGAACAGCATTTTGGGGCTCTCGAATTTTACCACTATCTGAGGCTACCAGTGGGAGAAATGTTCAAGAAGAAGTTAATCCCTTGGAAAAGAAAGTATTTGTCCAACGCTAGGAGATTGCAGTAGATCAAAGCCATTCTTTTCAATCTACCTGCATACTATATATCCTGGAATATATCCTTATATGGGATGCCAAGAAAAGTTGTACTCAATTAGAAAAATCTATTGGAGATTCCTATGGGACGATGTTTTGTCTCAGAAGAAGGTCCATCTGGTAAGTTGGGAAGCGGTCATACTTAACAAAGACCTTGGTGTGCTGAGTGTGGCTGATTTAAGAGCCATGGATGCAGCACTGCTCCCTAAGTGGTGGTGAAGGTTTGGATGTGAGAAGGAAAGCCTATGGAAGAAAGTCATTGGCAAAAGTCATTTGCAGCAAATATACTAGTAACGTAATGGATTGGCTTCCTTCAGCTGCTGAGGGAATCAATGGATCAGCAATCTGGAAGGAGATTCTGAGAGTTGGCAGCCCAGATGGACCCTTCAAAGAGGTCTTTTTGGATAATTGCAATCTCATAGTTGGTAATGGAGCGAATACTAAATTCGGGATAGGCTAGGGGATGCTCCCTTAAACATGCAGTTTCCAATACTCTTTCCTACTTTTGCAGCAGAAGCAGTCAACAATTCATACATTGTTCCAAGGATACCAATCCAATAATCCATGGAATCTCCAGTTCATAAGGCAACTTTGTGAATGGGAGAAGAGCAGCCTAGATCAGTTGTTGATAGCTCTAAGCAGCTGTTCCATTAATAGCAATTGTGTGTATAAAATGAAGTGGAAAGGAGAAAGTGGAGGAGCATTCTCAGTCAAATCCTTTTGTAAAGCTTATGAATTTGAGCTGGGCCTGGAGAAATCTTCTCTTGGGAAGTTTGGATCCATTTTATCCCACCCAAAGCTCAGTTATTTGTATGGTTGGCCTTAATTGACAAAATCCCTCCAAAGGAAGGTGCTGCTGATAAATGAAACACCCTGCTAATTAACGCTAGTCGTGTGTGTTTTTTGTGGGTCTGAAGTGGAGTCATCTACCCATCTACTGTTATCCTGCCTTTTGGCTTGGAGAGTGTGGACCAATATTGTGCAGTGGTGAGAACTTAATTGGGTATGTCATCAGAGCTTAACAGATTTGCTAGAGTGGTGGCTAGATGGAAGGTTTAGAGGGCTGGAGAAGAAGATTTGGGTCTGCCTGCTGTATGCCACATTATGGTCCCTCTAGCTGGCCTGGAATAGGAAGGTTTTCAAACAAGAAGTGATGTGGGAGGAGGTAGCTAAGGATGCCAAAATTGAAGTTCTTAGGTAGTTCAAGACTTTCATTAAATCCTTTGCGTTTTTTGTGGACGATTTTCTTTATAGGATTGATGCAGTGCGAAGCCTAAAACTGAAGAGGCTGAACATAGGCCAGGTGAACCATTAGTTTGGGTGATTGTCTCTAGTTGCTTGCCTCAGTAGGCACCTTGCCTGCCTATGTGTATCGCGTTTCTATTTTTGCCCGGTAGCTTGTTTGAGCATTCCCATTGATCCTGGCTGGGGTCTTAGTAAACTTGTTGTAGCTAACCATCTTATCAATAAAACTGTGTTTGCTTTTGCTGATCAAAAAATAATCTATAAAGTACTACTTCTGATAGAATCATGTATGTTTAAAATTTGTATCTTGATTCTCTATTAGATAAATGAGAGAAGTGCCACTCAAGCAACCCACATGCAATGTCTCTAACAGACACATCCTCGTTTTATAACACCAAGGACATAGTGGTGTAAATGTCAATATAATTAAACAAACATCCACATACCTCACTTTACAAGATGCCCAAATATCTAAGCCTTGAGAAAGCATAGAAGAATTTGAGAAAGTGGGGAAGAATTCTTGTTCCTAATGACAAAACATCATGGTTTAAAATTTTTACCCCAAGACCTAAAGACCTAATATTCTAAAGGTTATAAATTAAGTTGTCTTTTCACTTTTATCTCCACAATAGAAAGGATACCATGACCTTAATTTATTCTTAATTTTATCAAAAAAAATTGTTACTAACAAAAAAATCAATCATGATTAAAAAAGATCAACGTTACATAAAAAAATTCTACACATCTCAATATTGGCACGAAAATACATTGATTTTGGAATTTTGAAATTACAAGAGATTAGGAAGAAAAACAAACAAAAAAGCATGATATTGTAAAAGCAAAGTTATTAATACCCAAAAAAATGATGGTTGAATTTATTTACAAGCCTGGCCCTACATACACTCTAGTTACATCATTGGATAGAGCCTTACATTGCAATGTTTAAGTTGGAAACTGTAGGGGGCAAAAATCTATTCCCCATCTCGAGCACATCATTACACCCAATAGCCAATAACATACACCACTGTCTCATCCCATCCCATCCTATCCTGACAAGGGATAGGACAACACAGAAACTCTCTCCCTCTACTTATATATATATATATATATATATATGGACATCTTCTCGGCAAAGGGAGAACCATTTTTTTAAGATCTCTGCATACATTTTTTTATCTCTTTATACATTGTGATTTTCTCTGTTAATGCGCTAGCTAACTTGGGCGTCAGAGAATTGGAGACTTGTTTTTGCAGGAATCCGGCGAATAAAACATGTGGGAACTTCGTTATCTTCTTCCTCGTTAGGCTCATCTTCCGTATTTTGTGGGTATATATTTTTATATCCGCATATTTGGTGCCGTCTGTGAGAACGACGAAGCTCTACGATAAAAAAGATTCCAGCATACCTGCTTATTCCTTGCTCGGCATCGAGTAGAGATAACCCACCATGCTCGTGTAGTCCAGATCTCTTGATTTGGTCTCTTAAACAAATCCAAGTAGCAGGCAAAAAGGAAGTAACACTCAGATAACTCCCTCTCTAAGGATTTGGAAGATGATTCTTCCATATTTCTCGGGTTGAAACTTCAAGCTCGACAATGGGTTCGACGCGGTCTGTCTCTCGTCCAATCATCTCCCCCCTCTCTACACATCTCAGGGATGCTATTCTCATCTAAAACCCTAAGACGACGAACTGGATCTGTTCTTCACAGTAAACACGACAACTTCCCTCACCGCTTCTATTTATGTTGATGATTTCAACATAGCACACAAAGAAAAAAAGGGTTTAGATCCTGGGGGTTGCGTTTTCATTTTCTCTCCGTAAACTATTGTGAAAAGCTGGGGGCTAGACCCATATTTTTTATTTCTCTCTCTAAAAGTGTGGGGATCATTCCACACACTGTCGAAAAAGATCGAAAAGATCCAAGATAAAAAAAAAAAGGAGAGCCAACCTCCATCTCTCTCAGCTCTTCAGCCCTCTCCTCTGTAGTTCTGATATTTTTTCCTGGCTGTTCAAGAAGAAATAATAAGGGATCGAGGCTGACCCAGAGCACCCTCTCATCATCTCCGTTGAACGTAAGCTTGCTCAGTTCTCAGCTCGACATCAACTTAGCTCGGTTCTCAGCTCGGTATCAACTTAGCTCAGTTCTCAACTCCACATCTCGACGGTTATTGCTCATCCCAAACCGGCCGTTCATGGTCGGCACCTCAGCACTTGAAGCTCGAATCTTAGTACTTTAGTCACCAACCTGATAGTCGGCGTGTAATGATCAGTTCGGGTTTGACGGGAAGAGGGAATGAGATTTTTTGACTTAAAATTTTAAAAAAAAAGTTAATTGATTTAATTTATTAAGTTTTTTTATTTTTTATTATATAATTTAATATTTATTTTTTTATAAAAAAAATTAAATAACTTAAAAATTACTAAAAAAAAACACTAATCTGAACACAAATTTAACATGTAGGATAAATGCAAAGAAGTGCTTTTAAGTGGGGAAAAGTCAAAGTCAACCTACTCACAATCAAAGATTTAATGTGCGTTGACAGTGAGCATATAAGTTTATGAAATAAAAAAGCTTTACAAAAACCATACTCTTATGAACTGTGATATAAATGCAAATTTCAACTAATTTTAAATAGGCCAACACAAGGACGACATGAAAGCAAAGTTAAAACGCCACAAGGATCATCCTTTAACCATCTTTTGGGCCCATTTTGTTCTCCATTTAATAGTTGAAAATTTGTAAGAAACACAAGTACAACTAGGAATTTACGGAGAGCCACTTCAATTCTACTCTGACCTAATATTGTCAGTTCTGAACTCTTTTCCACTTTTGTTTTCGGATAAGTAATTAACTAAAATTATTCCAAAAATAAAAATTTTACAGTGAGAATTTAAAAAATACCCTAGCTAATAAACAAAAAAAACTCTTACAGTTTGAGCGATTAGAAAAGATAAAAAAAAATACAAAAGCTAATCCGATTCAAAAGAGCCAACAAGACACAAGAGTAACATGTGTCGACAACTTAAACTCTACTCAAAATTATTGAAGATTTTTTTCTGAGTAATAAAAAAAATTTTAATCTTCTCATCAAACTTCCTCTTCTTCTCATCCCTAGATGATGAATTTAATTTACCTATTCCTTTTAATCTTACCTTATTAAACTCCTCGCAATTATGTTTTTCCCTGAGCTCACAAAAAGAAAAAGCGTCAAAAGCATTTAATGATTTCAAAATATAAGAAGTAAAAGTCTCAACAAGCTTTCTAGACAAATTGATCGCCAAACCCCTCTTTAAAAACTTGATTAATATTTTCTTTTCCATGAAAAGTTTGATTATTCTTATCCTTCACTTTCTTTACATTTACCCATTTCTTATTAGAATTTTTGTTGTCATTCTCTTTTTTTTTACCTCCAAAGTTGTTTAGAAATCTTCATACCTTCTTATGCATTCAAACAATTCTTGAGATTGTGCTTAAATTTATTACATTTAGTACATCTTAAAGGAATCCAAAAAATTTTAATCCGAATAACATAAGGTTCTCCATATTCTAAATTTACAGGAAAGGATTTCGAAATCTC
>JAOTRH010440733.1:0-32996 GCA_034768845.1 Heliamphora exappendiculata
AACACAATTAATCAATCACTTCGGGATTAAGAGTTCGTGCAATACATGATAATATGGGATGTGGATCAATTCATATAATCAGTATAGAATTGATCATCCTGTTGATCCTGCTCAATACACTCTAAGTGTACTAACACATCGAGCTCGAACATCAAATTTGTAAAATCTGAATTCGATCCGTTAGACCTAGCCAAGACTAGTTACTATAACGATGTACTACAATCGTACCAATGGAATGTCCAATTCCATTGTGATTGTGAGACTACCTGTATAATTTGTCAGAACCTTTGACCCGATCTTCCGTACACAATGCACCGAGTCAAATACTGGACAGAATATACGGACTATGCATTCATACATCTCAAATATAAATATGAAATTATAAATGCAAAACCATCTCAAATGTTTCTCATTAATATGCCAAGGATCCATAATAAAATACATAAAAGCATAACTTTTTAGTATACATTCCCAACAATAAGCACAAATCTCGTATGAGTATTCAGATATTAAATTATAGTTTTACCATGGATTCATGCATTTTATAAAATAATCTGTTCAAATCTCATCATTCAGTTTTCAGGCATCAACTGTAACCATCAGAATATCTATGTATCAAATATATAGAAAACACATTTGCATAACACGATATTGTTCAACAGATCAAATGCCAGTACCTAAGGAAGCGACCCTTAAAATCATAAATGGGCATGGTCATCCCGTGGTCATCTAGCCATGACCCACCCTTACTACTACTCTATCACTGTATCTGAACCCCGCAGTGGCTGGGGACACCGTTCGAACCAACAATCATGTAACAATACATCAAAATAATTTCACAATAATATCCATGGTCAAGCTAAAAATTATTAGTTTCACAAATCATTCAAAATTTCAAGTAATAAATAAAATTTCGTAAAAATGTATCGAGTAATTTAATATATGAGACTTACCGTAAAAAATGTGCACTCGTAAGATGATATGAAATTCAACACTGAAAATCAATCCGAACCTATCACAACACAAAACAACTATGTTACGTATTCCCTATCATGTACAAATAAAATAGAAAATTGTATCTAACTATTATTTCAGCGATATTATTCTTATTTTTTTTATATATTCTTATTTTCTTATTATTTTATATTTTATGTCCTTATACACTTATTAATATTTTTATTATTTAATATTTTTATTATACACTGTACTTTATATTTTCTTTTCTTTTTTTCTTATTAATATTTTCTTTTCATTCCAGCAACCCAACTTTTCTCCCCCCAACCTACTGATGTTACGTATACATTCACACACGTATATATATAACTATATATATATATCTTTAAAACCATACTTTTTTCTTAGCTTTGAATTTAACTATCTAGCGATCAAAGCCGTCCATTATTAGCAGTGTCAAACCATTAAAAGGGTTATCAATGCTGTTGATAGCAAAAAGGTGATGTGTACAGTGATGGCAGGTGCGTTACAGAGAACAAAAACAATAATAATACTACTCAAGGGTGGCGTAACTGTATTGATTAGGGTTCAAGTCTCTTAGAGAAATTTTTCGATAATCAAAACCGTTCACTAGCATCGTTAGGTCGTCGAACGGGTGAGTATAACTGGAGACAGAAAGATGGTGATATTTTTGGTGATGATCGATGTGCAAACATATAGCAATTATTTGAAAGGTGATGGTTGTGGTTACGGTGGTGATCGGTGGGTGGTCTTGGGGTGGTGTACGGCGGCAAGGGATTCGCCAGAGGCGGCGTCGGTCGCTGGTGTCAGCGGTGGCGTGGTGGCGTGGTGGCGTCGCGCGGTGTGGCCGAACAGGTTGGGAGCTCGGCGCCTCTCTTCTTCTTTCTCTGGTTCTCTTCCTCTCACTGGTTTTCTCTCTCTCTCTCTCTCTCTCTCTAAGCTTGATGCTACCAAATAGAGAAAAAAAAAAAGCAAACGAAATAAAAAGAAAATAGAAGAAAGGGGTAGAAGAGTGTAGAACAATGAAGTCGGTTTCTTTTTTTTTTTGCTTACTTTACTTAATTGTATTTAGTTATATTATTTTACTTATTTAGTATGATTATTATTATTATTTTTCATCATTTTATTCTTGTTATTATTTAAATTTTAAGCTAACAAATTTAAATTAATAGGTCAGGTTATTACAGTTTAGGCTTTTTCATAATCTTATCCTTACTTGTAAACATTCTGATAGTTTTTACAAAGTTGATTTTATCTATGGTATTTAATTCAGATGTACTTGCCACGTGTCCTAAACTAGTTCGATCTATCGTCACTTTTACATGCTTAAGATTTCATCCAAGCTCAGAGGCTCTGCATTCAATTTCTTTAAAGTGGTATTAGCAGTTGTCTACTCAGTTTTCAATAATTGAACTCTATTTTTACTAGCCTCAAACAGATATTTGAACTTCACAGCATCTTGTAATTCCAACTCGAGTTTAGAAACATTTAATTTGAGAGCATCACAGGATTCAATGAGTTCATTTCTCTGTTTATCAGAGCTAACCAGTTTCTCAGTCATTTTGGTTTTAAAAGAGTTTTAACTGTGAAATCAAATTCTGAGACTCAGTTAGTTCAGAATTTAGGCTATTATTTTCTTTTTCATTGTTTTAACCTTCAGTGTCAACTTAATGATAATTTTCGTCATTTTGTAGTTTTCTCTATGAAGTTTATCATAAGTCCACTGAAGATCTTTTTCATTCCTCTCATCAGATTCAGAATCTGAACCAGAATCACTAAGAAAAGCTCGAGATTCATGATCAAACAATTCAGACTTACCTGATCCTGTGGAAGCAGCAAAGGTAACGAACTTATCCTCATCATTCTCTAGTTCTAACTCGTTTCCATCGTCGGATGATTCAATCTCATCGTCCCATGTTACAGTGAACACTTTTTATTTTCTTTTCTGTTAGTTTGGGCAATTCTATGCAATATGTCCATACTCTTGACATTTAAAGCACTGTATATTCTGGTTCTGAACTTTAACTTTTTTCTTTTCAAACTTAACCACGTTTTTACTTTTGTCACCAAAATGTCCAGATTTTGACTTGAGGTTAGGTTTTTTATTTAAAATAAAGTTTTTTAAATTTAAAGATAAAAACCATAATCTCATGATCAATATCAGTTTCATCATCTGAAGACTCTAACTCAACCTTAGAAGATTTTAAAGCAACACCTTTTGATTTTTTAAGTTTACGTAGAAGTAGATTCAAATGTCTGAAGATTTTCAACCAATTGTTCTACTTTAAGAGAATCAATATCTTTACTTTCTTCGACAGCAGTAACTTTTGGTTAAAACTATTCAGGTAGTGACCGTAAGATTTTTCGAACAATGCGGGAATCATGAATTTTTTTACCAAGAATAAAACTGGAATTAATGATGTCACTCAACTTAGCATAAAATTCATCAATGGTCTCATGATATTCCATACGTAGAGTTTCAAAACTTGTGGTGAGCCTTTGATGTCATACCCCAAACACCAGGGTCACGCAAAAACCCACCCAAACACCCATTTAAGAAAAATAAGTTTTACAGTTGGAAATCAAAATACAGTTGTTGGATAAAAGATTTCCCAAGTTCAGCTCTCATAAACGATAAACATGCATTCTCATACATGAATAGGTATATCGACAACAAGCGTATAAACCAACCTTCACAGGCATCACATGTAAAAGTACATGTCTCAAAAAAAGAAAAAATTACAGCAAATCTTCCATCACCTCTGCAACTAGGTCAACTCCACGTACTCACCTGAAAATGTTTTTCAAAAAAATTCCACACCGTGAGCCGAAGCGCAATAGAAAGTAGACAGTAAAGCTGTAAAGCAGGCTATGCAATCATATGGTGGGAGCTAACTCGACCATAAAGCCCAAAAAAGTTTTTCTTTCAAAAACCACACATTTTCCATATGAAAATCACCATTTTCATCCTTGAAACCATGTATATCATCCTGACAGATATCATGTCACAGTTAAGAAAAAGCAGTAAAACACAGTATTCTCCACTCGGGTCACACAGCCGAGGAGACAAGATAAAATGAAATCCTATGTACCGACTCTGCCACACAGACAAAGGCAACAACTATAGACTTTTGCCCATTACTCTAGAACCACTCGTGGTCTACTATGTAATGACAAGCTCTATACGGATTCACGATAATAACGCCATTAACGGAGGCACCCGACGCCATTAACGGAGGCACCCACTCGCCATTCACGGAGGCACCCGACTCAATTTATGGGGACTAACCCGAAGGAACTGAGTACCTACGCTGTGCACGTTTCCGAACTTGCACTGAGGAGCAATAGAAGCCCAACTCACAATACCTACTGTCACGGTACATCTATGGAAGACATTTGAAAACTCACAAAATAGTTTTACATCGCATGTATATAGAAAGGGATCTAATCCATCAACATGGAGATCTACAAGCATGTAACAACATATTTTTCACAAAACTGAGACTCAACCCCAAGGGTTAGCTCCAAACCTCCACAAACATATTTTTTATAAAAACACCTCATTTTCAAACCTTCTTTTGAAAATCACGGATCTCAACACATCCCGATCATGTATAAGCAGAGAAAAGGCGTAAAACCCACTTTCATCCAAAACTAAGGTTTAAAACATGAAAATCACATTTTATGCATTTTTACCCGGTGAAAGAAATTATAATTACATAAATCACCCTTATACATCAGCAAGGTCTAGATCCCTACCTCAAATAGCTAAAAGCTCAATGCCTCAAAATCTAACCTCGTCAGAACGAGAATCCGTACGGATGGATGTGAAGCCCACATCGCCGATAGTAAGGATCTGCTATCCAACCGCGAAAAATTAAGCCCTAGACCACCCGAAAACTAGAGAGAAGGTGGAGAAACAAAGAGAGAGAAGAGATATGTTTGAAAAAGATATTTTTAGCCCAAAAACCAAGGCTGCCAGGATTTATAGAAATTCGCGCCCAGGACCCACCGCTCGAGCGCCCAAGCACCGCTTGAACAGACCCCTTACCGACATACCCTCTACCACACCACCGCTCGAGCGGTCACCTCTCGGACCAACACTCTGCCACCAGCCCGCTCGAGCGCACTCCCCACCGCTCGAGCAGTCGTCGCTGGGAGAGAAACTGAAAAAGGCAACCAA
Source organism: Heliamphora exappendiculata (assembly GCA_034768845.1). Classification (NCBI taxonomy): domain Eukaryota; kingdom Viridiplantae; phylum Streptophyta; class Magnoliopsida; order Ericales; family Sarraceniaceae; genus Heliamphora; species Heliamphora exappendiculata. The sequence continues at coordinate 5,159 of JAOTRH010440733.1, forward strand.
GCCAAACCCCCGCATGCATAACATATATAACACCTATACAAAACATGCTGTTCTACAACTGGAAACATAAACCAAACACTAAGAGATACATATACGAAAAAGAAAACATCAACATATATAAATATCTCTAAAAAGAGACGGGGTCGGGTCTCACAACTCTCCCCTCTTAAGGAATTTTGCCACCAAAATTCACAACAAGGTCACGAGGTAAACAAGTCTGGGTATCTAGCACGCATCTCAGACTCGAGCTCCCATGTCGCTTCTTTAACCCCGTGATGAAGCCTTAGGACTTTGACGTAGGCAATTATTCTTTCTTGTAACACCTGCTCCTTTGTATCTTGAATTCTCACTAGATGCTCCTCATAGGTGGCATCCTCATCCACCCGCAACTCAGCCCAATCTAACACATGAGAAGGATCAGGCTCGTACCTCCGAAGCATAGAAACGTGGAACACGTTATGCACAGATGCTAACTGCGGTAACAAAGCCAAGCGATAAGAAACTTCTCCAACCCTATCGAGGATCTCAAAAGGTCCAATGAAACGCGGCGATAGCTTCCCTTTACGACCAAACCTCATCAAACCTCTACGTGGCAAGACCTTAAAAAAAACATGATCTCCCACTGCAAACTCCAAAGGTCATCTCCTCTGATCTGCATAGCTCTTCTGGCTATTCTGTGCTGCCAAAAGACGTTGGCGTATCATTGCAATCTTCTCCGTCGTCTCTCGCACCATGTCGGGTCCTTAGACTTTGGTCTCTCCCACATCTCTCCAATACACGGGCGATCTACACGTTCTACCATACAAAGTCTCATACGGTGCCATCCCAATGCTGAACTGATAGCTGTTGTTGAATGCAAACTCTGCTAATGGTAGATGATCCTCCCATGAACTTCTGAAATCAAAGACACAAGCTCTTAGCATATCCTTCAGAATCTGTATAGTCGTCTCAGACTGACCATTGGTCTGGGGGTGAAATGCAGTACTGAACATCAAGTTCATCCTCAAAGCCTCCTGAAGACTCTGCCAAAAGCACGATGTGAAGCGCGGGACTCGATCAAAAACTATAGACACTGGCACTCCATGCAACTAGACTATCTCTCTGATATACAGCTGACTTAGTCTCTCCATTGAATCCTTCACACGAATGGGAATAAAGTGTGCAGACTTCATCAACCTGTCGACCACAACACATATGGCGCTGTATCCCCTAGGTAACCGAGGAAGTCCTGACACAAAGTCCATCGTGACGTGCTCCCACTTCCACTCGGATATCGGTAATGACTGCAACAAGCCTGCCGGTCTCTGGTGTTTTGCCTTCACCTTCTGACATATAAGGCACCGAGAAACAAACTGGATCACGTCCCTCTTCATTGACGACGTAGGTCATAATACATCTTCGTGCCTCTAAGGTACACTGCAAGGCGAGAATGATGACATTCACGTAGTAGATCAGCTCGGCATGACTCTGGCACAAACAACCTCCCTGCTAATCTCAGACTCCGATCTGAACCGACAACCCATCCTGCTCTATCCTCTCCACTAGCAACGCGATCCCGTATCATTTGCGCCTCCTGGTCCGTCTGCTAGAGCTCTAGCACAAGTGCTATCAACGTTGATCGCGAAACTACTTAAAATAAGGTGGCATCCGTCGCTGTCTCTCCAAGACACAGATCAAACTCTCCAATCTCTCCAAGCATGTCCCACTCACATATAGCCACAGAAGCTAATGACCTGTGAGATATCCTACTGAGAGCATCTGCCACCACATTGGCCTTCCTTGGATGATACTGCAAGTCAAAATCATAATCCTCCAATAACTCCATCCATCGTCGTTGGCGCAAGTTCAGATCCTTCTGCGAAAACAAGTATTTTAAGCTCTTGTGATCGGAGAAAACCTCGAAATGCTCTCCATAAAGATAGTGATACCATGTCTTCAAAGCAAAGACCACAGCTGCCAACTCCAGATCTTGTGTTGGGTAGTTCTTCTTGTGCGTCTTCAATTGCCGAGAACCATAGGCTGCCTTTCCTTCCTGCATCAGAACACATCCAAGACCGTCACGTGATGCATCATAGTACACTGTATACCCCAAGCCTCGCTCTAGAATAATCAACACTGGCGCGCTAGTCAACCTCGTCTTTAGCTCATAGAATGCCGACTCACAGGACTCACTCCAAACAAACACTACTCCCTTCCGCGTCAGACGTGTCATTAGTGCAGTAAGTCTCGCAAAATCCTTTACGAACCGTCGATAGTACCCTGCTAAACCCAAAAAACTGCGTATATCAAAGACACTCTTCCGTCGCTCCCAACCAGTCACGACATCTGTCTTCGACGAATCCATTGATACCCCTTCTGACGACACTACGTGTCCAAGGAACCTCACCTTAGACATCCAGAACTCACACTTGTTGAACTTCGCGTACAAGCGACACTCTCTCAAAATCTGTAGCACTATCCACAGGTGATTCTCGTGTGCCTCCCGAGTAGGTGAGTAGATGAGAATATCATCCACAAACACCACCACAAAACTATCCAGATACTGATGAAAGATTCGGTTCGTCAAACTCATGAACGTAGCTGGTGCATTTGTTAGACCGAACGGCATGACCAAAAACTCATAGTGACCATAGCGAGTCCTAAAAGTAATCTTCGCTATGTCCTCGCCCCTAATTCTCGACTGGTGGTACCCCGATCTCAAGTCAATCTTCAAGAAGCAGCTTGAACCCTTCAGCTGATCAAACAAATTATCTATCCTCGGCATCGGATACTTATTCTCCACTATCACTAGATTCAGCTTCCGGTAGTTGATACACAAACACAAAGATCCATCATTCTTCTTGGCAAAAAGAGTAGGAGCTCCCCACGGTGAAGTACTCGGACATATAAACCCCCTGTCTAGCAACTCCTGACGCTGTACCTTGAGTTCACGCAACTCAGCGGGTGCAAAACGATAGGATGGTATAGATATGGGAGCAGCTTCGAGAACTAGATCAATGGAGAACTCTACCTCACGGCTCGGTGGCAACTCAAACAGATCGTCAGGGAAGACATCTGGGTAGTCGCAAACCACCGGAGGTAACTCTCCGTGAACCCTAACCTCCTCATCCAACATGAGGGCTGAAAAGAGGAAACCCAGGTTACCTTGGTGCCGCACAGCACTCCGCATAGTCATTAAACCCTCATCCCGGTCCCCCACGAAGAAAAAATAATCTCCCGCCGGTGTACAAATTGTTACCCTCCGTCGATCACAATCGATAAAGGCACGATAGGTGGTCAGCCAATCCATCCCTAGGATGACATCGAACGTGGTCATGTCTAGAATGATAAATTCGAACTCTAAACAACGATCGGCGACCTCCAACACAGAATCTACAGACTAGACTCAATGTCACATGCCTACTAACTGGGGTTTCCACACTCAATGTACTACCCAACCAGTTCATTTTCATCTCTAAAGCATATGCAAAAGCAGAAGATATAAACGAATGTGATGCTCTGGTGTCGATATGGATACTGGCCCATGATCTAAAGACTATAAGAGTACCTCTGATTCTGGAGGTGGTAGCAGTGGCATCAGGCACGACCGGTGCTCTGGATGAACTGGGATCTGCAAGCACATATGCCCTGGCCTGTCCACTGCGGCCCTGAACTGTCGACTGTCTGCCTGACTGCACTAATGCAACCCCTTCAGCGAACCGAGATAACTGATGTCCCTGAGCAAAAGGAGTAACAGGTACTCCAGCTGTGCTTTGTACGCTCCCTCCTCTAGGGCAGTCCCTACGAATGTGCCCCGACTGGCCACACTCGAAACATACTCCTGGCTCCCTCCCCTGGGCCTGCGACTGAACTGGAGCTGGACTACGGCACTCTGCCGCACGATGCCCTAGCCGCTGGCATCTAAAAAACGGACTCCCTCCTCTGCTCCGACCTTTCCGTTGAAGCTACAGGAGATACGGATACAGAAGACTATGGAGGATACGACCCCGCTGGACGAGAACGCGGACCAGATGTCCGTTGACGCTTGTTCTCCCTGTGCCCCTGACTCTGTGTACGTCCCCCATCATGCTGACTCCTACTGTCCCTGTCTCTGCGCGTCTCATTCAGAGTGTCTTCCACCTTCATGGCGGTCTCCACCAACTCTGGAAAGACCTGCATCCTGAATGCAGCCACTCTGTCTTGGATAGCGGGCCTCAAACCCCTCTCAAACATCTTCGCATGGAACTCATCAGTGGGCACAATTTCCTATGCAAATCGAGATAGGCTAGTAAACTCAGCCTCATACTCAATCACTTTCATCGTCCCCTGTGTTAAAAATAGGAAGTCCTCTCTGTACCGATCCCTTAGAGTCGCTGAAAAGTATTTCTCCATAAATACCTTGGTGAATGCCTCTCAAGTGCCCCCAACTGTAGTTTTGGTAAACTTCCACCACATATGAGCACTTCCCCTCAATTGAAAAGCTACGAAAGTAACTCGCAGGTCATCCTCCTCTATCTGAAGCGTGTCCAGAATCCCGGTGACCAGCTCTAACCACTCAGTGGCAACCGTGGGGTTGGGATCCCCAAAAAAGGTAAGAGGGTCTAGACGGCGAAACTCACGCATCGTGACCATTGCCCTCGGCTTAGGTACACTCTCCCTTCCCCTAGTGGTTTCAGCCAGTTACTGGATGGAGCCGACCATCTCACACAATAGATCTCCCTCACCAACTGGTCCATGTGGTGCATTAGCATCCCCAACATCTGGGACTGGAACATCTCTTCAGCCAGAACCACGGCCATGGCCTCGATCTCGGCCTCGTCCTCCCCGCGTAGACATAACGTTAAACGAAAGCAATATAACAGGATAAGCATCCATACAACATGCTATTGCTAGCATAAAAGACAGATCACATATAAGCATGCTAACACATAACCACATAGATCATGTCAGCACATATCTCACATGCCGAGGAGAACCAACAAGAAAGACTCGTCCATCTGAACAACTTGCTTAGATTTCTAGTTAGAAATCACGTTCGCGAGACGCGTCTCTAACTTGGCTCCCAAGTTCGTCAATCCAAACGCCCGAAGGCAAGACTAATCAATCCTAAGGTCTAACCTCCATGCCCACGTATACACAATCATCATGCAAAACAAGCTATCATGCTTATGTAAGAGAACTCTTGGACACATGCAATCAAGCACATATACATCCTTATAAGGTGATGTACCCTCTTTCTCACGGCTCTTAGGTATTCGAACCCAGAGCTCTGATACCAAGTTGTCACGTCCCAAACATTAGGGTTAGGCGAAAGCCGACCCAAACACCCATTTAAGAAAAATAGGTTTTACAATTGGAAATCAAAATACAGCAGTTGGATAAAAGATTTTCCATGTTCAGCTCTAATAAACGATAAACATGCATTCTCATACATGAATAAGTATATCTCCAATAGGTGTACAAACCAGCCTTCATAGGCATCACATGTAAAAGTATATGTCTCAAAAAAGAGAGAAAATTACAGCAAGTCTTCCATCACCTCGGCAACTAGGTCAACTCCATGTTCTCACCTGAAAATATTTTTTAAGAAAATTCCACACCGTGAGCCGAAGCCCAATAGGAAGTATACAGTAAAGTTGTAAAGCAAACTATGTAATCATATGGTGGGAGCTAACTCGACCACAAAACCCAAAAAAAATTTTCTTTCAAAAATCACACGTTTTCCATCTGAAAACCACAATTTTCATCCTTGAAATCATGAATATCATCCTAGCAGATATCATGCCACAGTTAAGGGAAAGTAGTAAAACACAGTATTTTTCACTCGGGTCACAGCCGAGGAGATAAGATAAAATGAAATTCTATGTACCGACTCTGCCACACACAGACAAAGACAACAACTATAGACTCTTGCCCATTACTCTAGAACCACTCGTGGTCTACTATGTAATGACAAGCTCTATACGGGGTCACGACAATAATGCCATTAACGGAGGCACCCGACACCATTAACGAAGGCACCCAATTAAAGCTTAATTTATAGGTTCAACACCCACTCGCCATTCACGGAGGCACCCAACTCAATTTACGGGGACTAACCCGAAGGAACTGAGTACCTACGCTGCGCACGTTTTCGGACTTGCACCTAGGAGCAATGAAAGCTCAGCTCACAATACCTACTGCCACGGTACATCTATGGAAGACATTTGAAAACTCAAAAAATAGTTTTACATCGCATGTATATAGAAAGGGATCTAATCCATCAACATGGAGATCTACAAGAATGTAACAACATATTTTTCACAAAACTGAGACTCAACCCCAAGGGTTAGCTCCAAACCTCCACAAACATGTTTTTCATAAAAACACCTCGTTTTCAAAACTCCTTTTGAAAATCACAGATCTCAACATATTCGGATCATGTATAAGCCGAGAAAAGGCGTAAATCCCACTTTTACCCAAAACCAAGGTTTAAAACATGAAAACCACATTTTATGCACTTCTACCCAGTGAAAGCAAGTATAATTACATAAATTATCCTTATACATCAGTAAGGTCTAGAGAGAAGGTAGAGAAACGAAGAGAGAGAAGACATATGTTTGAAAAAGATATTTTTAGCTCAAAATCCAAAGCTGCCATGTTTTATAGAAATTCGCGCTCAGGACCCACCGCTCGAGCGCCTAAGCACCGCTCGAGCGGACCCCTTGCCGACATATCCTCTGCCACACCACCGCTCGAGTGCCCAAGCACCGCTAGAGCGGTCACCTCTCGGACCAACACTCTACCACCAGCCCGCTCGAGCGCACTCCCCACCGCTCGAGCGATCGTCGCTGGAAGAGAATCTGAAAAGGCAACCAAGCCAAACTCCCGTATGCATAACATGTATAACACCTATACAAAACATGTTGTTCTACAACTGGAAACATAAACCAAACACCAAGAGATACATATACGGAAAAGAATACGTCAACATATATAAATATCTCCAAAAAGAGACGGGTCCAAGTCTCACATTTGAAGTTTAGAAATTTTGACAGTTGATGTGCCTTCGTGTGTAATTTCAAGGATATCCCATGCTTCTTTAGCGATTTCATACGTACATATACATCTAAATTCTTCAGATGTGATACCGCTAAAAATAGTATTGATAGCCTTGCTATTCCAGCCTGTTTCATCTAAAATTTTTGTCTCCCATTATTTAGTGGGTTTTAAAATAGTATCAGTACCAGATTTAACAGTAGGTGGGGTATAACCAATAACAACAAACATCCACACCCTCTCGTCCATAAATTTGAGAAACGCCCTCATACGAGCTTTTCAATAGGGATAGTTTCCTCCATCTAGCAACGGGTTCGAACAGTTGAGTTTTCTTTTCTAGGAAATTCCATATATGTGATTGATTAGGATTGAAAACTTTTTGAACAAAAAGAACCCGCTTTGATACCAATTAAAAAAATATGATTTTTCCTTAAATTGTGAAGAATAATATTTTTACTTATTAATCATAAATCACATTCACACAAACCAACCAAGAGAAGAACCCACAACACATATATTTTTACGTGTAAAACCCAATGGGTAACAAACCACAGGACTACCAAGTCCAAGAAATAAGCACTAACTGTGAACAAATATAAATACAACTTATAAACTCTGTTGATAAACTCCTCAATCTTCTAGTTCTAAGCTTGTATGTCGAATCCTTGTTAACTTTTCTCCTCTTGATTTCTACTGCAACAAATCCTCGTAGCAGTCTTTTCCGGCAGAATCCTCTGTTGGAACTTAGAACACCGTCTAAACTTTGCTGTCGTATGATCTTTGATGCTTATAATGCACAAATTGACTCTTGAATGATCTTGATGCTCAGTAGACTAATGTCTCAAGAGATGATTTTCGTGCACCACCCATGATCTATTTATATAGATCACCAAACCCCAGGTAAGCAGAATTAAGAAACAATTAAAACGCCTGGGCACCGCTCGAGCGAACTGTTGGGTACTCGAGTGGTCATGTGGCCGAGACTCACAGACCACACATGCTTTAACTGCTTGTACCTTATGCTTGTCCGTGAGTACCACATATTTGGTCTTCTGATAAGATTCCAATATAGATAAGCCACAAAATAATAATCCTAAATCCCTTTAGGATTCTATCTTATCAAATCTCAAAAGCTATCTAATCACTTGTTTCCTAAACTTACACAATTTTCTAAACACAAAAGATTTCCTAATAAACCTGGAATTTTCCATAACTGAAAACAATATAAATTAATTTATATTAATTTCTTTACAAAATCCATATGTAGTTATCTCAATCAGGCCACGTGAAGCCCAATTGATAAATACCCATTTTATAACTCGACACAGAAAGTACACATTTTTTGTTTCTCTCGAAAATATCGATGGGTGGGTCGCCCAAAGCACTCTTTTACGTGGGTTAACCCGATGAAAGGGCTTATCCAACATATGCAAGTTTTCGATCTTTCAACGAGGAGATACTAGAGCATAACATTAATTATCCAATCAATTCATACAGTATTTCAATTAGATCATTCACATTAATTCCAACTCCAATTCAACCGTCAAACCCAGTTCCTCTCGTCAAACCCTACACAATTAAGATTAAATATCATCGACAATCACCAATTTTCTCATATTTCTCACATTCGGATTAAATAAGTTCAAAACCCCCAACCAACCTTCTCATGATTTTCCACATTTCATCAAAATTCATTTGATTTATACATGAATAGGTTAACACAACCTCCAATTTATCGAAAATCAAGTCAATTTCATCATTTAAGTTAATTAATTAATCCAAAAAGTCCCAAATTTATTAAAGGTTTAACACAATCAAAATCTTAACTTCTCATTTCATAAATTAATGTATCTCTAACAACGACAACATAATAGATTTAACATAAATCATACTCAAACTCAAGTTTCATCATGTTTCAATATCAAACCCAACCTAGGGTTTCAAAAACATAGTTTTTCATACTTATTTGTGAACACAACAAAATATACAACTCATATACATCAAATGATTCAGACTAGATTTAGATCCTACTTCTAAGATGACAAATCCATAAGAACACAGTCCCTATCAAGCACCAATGACGTAAACTACCAATCGTCTAGTAAAAAGGGAGCTTCTAACGCGTAGATTAATCTCCCGAAAGTGTAGATTTAAGAGGAGAACAAGAGATAGCCTCTAATGGGGGATGAGAGGAGCTCAAGGAAGCTCCAATGGGGTTTCTAGGGTTTTACTTCGAGTTTAGAGAGAGAAAGATGAAGGAAATGAAAGAAAAGAAGTTCACCCGCGACTTAAAATTACCTCTGCCAACAGTTCGCTCGAGCAGCCCTCCTCTCCTATGTAGGCATCCTTAACAAAGAAATCGTGTATGGTTTGAATTTCAATCCAAATATCTCAAAATTCATCCAAACAACTCACAATAATTATTCTTATGCATTACCAAACATACAGTTATTATCATCAATCATTATCACGATTAAATTTCAATTCTTTTACAAAATTAAACTTTTTCATTTTTCACCGAAAATCTCATAACACGTTTTAATTAATTATAAAATAAAACGGGACCCAATCCCTAATATATATATATACTAAAATAGAAAATAATATAAACCAATAAATGCATAGCAAACAAAGAAGATGTATAATTAATTATTTATATACAATTAATTATTTATATACATATGCACATATGTGTACTTTTCTCCAAAGTCTTCCTTTTTTACTACTTTTATTATAATGTTCTTAACACAATATTAATTATAGTTGAGATTTTATTAGTTAAAGTAAAGAAACTAAAAATACATTATAATAATAACTACGCATTCAATTGCACTAACTGCAATATCTTTTTACTCTTCTTATCGAGATGAGAAAAAATATTCAAAATAGAACAAAATAAAATAAAAATAAGCTAATAAACCAAACTTTTAAATGCAAACTCTTGTATCACTTATAACTTAATCTATTTTTTTGTTTGCTTTGATAATAGTTAGGATTAATAATGTTATGACAAAAAGGCTCTTGTATGAAAATTTTGACATTATTTTTATATTTAAGAACTACACTACTCTATAATTACAAAGTCTTTTTTATTACAAAATATGTATTTGACATTTATTTTTACAGAATTTAACTTAATAATTTGTTTGTAGTTATTGTTTCTAGTGGATTTGGAATAGAGCATAATAATAATTTTATATTTTGTATATATATATATTAAGAAAATATAATTAAAATATTATCAAATAAAACTAAATAATGAAAAGTTTAAATGAGACAAAAAAAATTAAAGAGTTCAAATAAGACAAAAAAGTAAAACAGGATGATGCCAAAGCCGAAAGAATAAAAGTTAAAAACGTCACTAATAGTAAGTAAAAACAAAATGATATTAAAATTTAATCGTAACTTATTCAAGTAAAAAATAGAACCAAAAAATTAAAAAAAGTAAAAATTAAAATTTGAAAAAGAAAAAAAAATGAAACAAAAAATTTAAAAAGTAAAAAAATCAGATATATTTAAGAGAATACAAATAAAGATACAAAATTTAGTTAAAGATGAAAAAACTAAAATTGTTATAAAAGTAAGATAGATGGGCAAAAATGTCATAAACAAACTCAAAATTAAAATATATTTTGAATTATTTGTCCAATATGAACATCGAACCTTTAACTCCAAACATAGCCTTAGAGTTTTTTAAGTGAACTGTAAACTTTATAGTCGGCTTGAAATGGAGACCTCTGCATTTCTATCTTCTACTAACTAAGGTAAGTTCATCTCGACAATTTAAATTAGAGAAAATTAAGAATTAGTCATTTTTTGGGATATCGTAAGAGAATTAGTCCTAGCATTTTTTTTAATAAATTAGATCCCATCAAGTTTAAAATTATTTTATTATGACTAATATACCCATATTAAAAATATTATATTTTTTGATTTAGAATCTTTAAATTTGATTCTGAAATTTTTTTTTAAAATTGGCGTATCCCTTAAAATAAGCAATCTCTCTCTCTCTCTCTCTCTTAAAAAAAATCAAATCAGAACATGATACCAGAAAATCACAACTTTTCAAGTGATACTTTTAGGATTTCATCACTTGTGAAAACCACTACTAATACATAGATTTTTGCAAAAACACTCAATTGGTATAACTTATTGAATTGATACATTTATCACTTCAAGCCAAATATTCAATCCAGAACATTCAACTGATACAATTTACAACAGATACATTTATCACAAAGTCACTACTCAATTTTCAAGTGAGACTTTTAGGATCTCATCACTTGTGAAAATTACAAGTAAGACAGAAATTTTTACAAGAACACTCACCTGATACAATTTATAGCCGATGCATTTATCACTTCAAATCAAACATTCAGCCCAGACGACCTCACTGATACAATTCCCAAATTGATACAATTCCAAAACATTCAGCCCACACTAATTTAAATCTCAACTGATACAATTTCCAAACATTCAGCCCACACTCATTTAAATCCCAACTGATACAATTCCCAAATTGATACAATTTCCAAACATTCAGCTCACACTCATTTAATTCCCAACTGAAACAATTCCCAAACTGATACAATTTCCAAACATTCAGCCCACACTCATTTAAATCCCAACTGATACAATTCCCAAACATTCAGCCCACACGCAAACAATTCCCAACCGATACAAACAGAGAGAGAGTTAGAGTTAGTAGCAGAAGAAGAGAAACGCCGACCTCCCAACCCGTTCGGCCACACCGCACGACGCCACCACGCCACTGCCGACCTGCCACCACGCCACTACCGACCAGCTAGCCGCCGCTTGACGTCGTCGACTTCACCATCGCCGTCGTCGTCCATCGGAACCACCGCCAGTCACCACTTTTTCTCTCTCTCGGTATCTCTTTTCTCTCTCTCTCTCCCATTTTCTCTCCTCTCCTTACATGGTGGTTCCGCCACCACCAGGGACACCACCCACCACCTCCAGACCCACCATGTTCCACCCCAAAACCATCTGGACAACCAAAAACTAAGGAAAGGTCAGGAACGGCAGACGGAGAAGTCAGCAGCGACAACGACAGCTGGAGAAATCAGTGGTTGTAGCAAGGGGAACGCCCAGGGCAAGCGACTGGAGCAAGCGGCGGCCACGGGTGATGGCGATTAGCGGCTGGAGCACGTAGCGAGAAGGTTGGCAATGGTGGGAGACAATGATTTAGGGTTTGCTTTTTGAAGCGTATCAACAGCAGGTGTGGAATTGGGAGTTTTATTTGCGCCGAGATTTACTCCATTTTGAATTTCATAATTGTTTCAATCCTTAATTTTCGGAGGCGCGGGACAGAACAGTAAGGGCGATTTAGTCAGCATATTATCGTTTAGGACTAAAAATGTGAAAGAAAAAGTGAGGGGATTAAAATTCTTTTATCAATTGATAAAAGAACTGTAACTAAAATTTCTCTTTGAATTATTCGTATTGTTGAGCTTACAAAAAAAGATTATTTAAGCAAAACATATTAAGTTGGTTCAAAATTGACAACTATAACATTAATTCTTAAAAAATATACATTTTATTTTTAAAATTATACTTATCCTCCATTTTGTTGATAAAAATAAATATGTTCCGATCGTATAGTTTAACGATGTTTGATCAACTTAATATTTTGTATGTATGTTAGATTTTTTTTGGTTGAAATGTCTAAAATATCTTTATTTTTTATTTTTAAGTTGTAGTATTTGGAGTACAAATTTATAGACAAAAGTACCCTAAAAACAAATTTGTTCGCCGACGATCAAAATGACCAAGCGCGACGGAGAGGCACGAGAAGTCTAGAACTACTATTCGAAGAAGAAGAAACTGACACGTCCTCGAACACGAGGACCTACAAGAGTTGCCAACTCAAGGTTTGCCTAAAGCATCGATTTTCCACCAACCACGCTTGTGAACGCTCGTCTGTGAATCCTGGTAGGAATGAAAGGGGCTTGGATACTATGTTTTTGATTACTTTGGCTTCTCGAGGAATATTAATCCCGTTGCCAATGATTGTGCCAAAAAAAGTTGTCATGATTTTAACACTTAAAAATAATAGATAAATTTATCTTAGGACAAAATGGACATAAAATTTATGGCAATAGATAAAGTTATCTATTTTGCAAAAATTTATCCGTTTTAAGGTGTTTATCAGTTTTATTTGTTATGTAAACAGATAAATTTATCTATTTTGTATAGCAATTGACATATAATTTATTTGTTTTGTATAAATTTATATGTTTGGTCTCTTTATTATGCAAACAGATAAATTTATCTATTTGCATAGCAATTGACATGCAAAGAAATTATTTATCTATTTTATATCAATTTATCTGTTTGCATAACAAACATAACAAACAGATAAATTGAAGAATCTGCGAAGTAAAATGGGATCAATTGTGTAGTAAACCACAGGAAAGAAACGAGTAGATTACATGTTCTTGGTAGATGGCAAGTGAGAGTTGTGATAACTCTTACAGTGACCGTGAGAATTGTGTTCTTGTTGCAAAGAAATCATATGTGATAAGAAGTGAGTCATGCCATTGATCATTCTTCCATTGAGAGAGAGAGAGAGAGAATTGAAATCGTGAAATCGTGATAATCAAATATTGCTGATTATCAATTGTGCACAGTGTTTTATGATATTACGTTTTTAGAACGAGAAGAGATAGGAAGAGAGATCTATTTAGAGTAGTAAGTGCATTTTGGTCTAGTTTTACACAATGGACTTTAAGTCAAATTATTTTTTGTTCCACCTAATATTGTATGAAATGGTACTTATGAATTTCCGGGTGAGAAGCCCTTTTTAAAAATGTCAAACACTACAACTTAAATACTATTTTTTTATTTAAAAAATTATCTTTTTAAAGATACCTCTGTTCATTCTCAACTTTCAAAAATGGTAAAAAAGAAACTCAAAAAGTGTGTTAAATATATACCTATACCATGTTTGTTTTTATGATGAACATAAATGGACATGAATTTATAAAATATAAATAACAACTAATTTTCCTTATTTGCCCTGACAAAAATTTAATTATACCTTTAATGTCAAATTGCACACGCAATTTCCCGCAATTAAAATATTCAAATGTTCTCATAAGCAATTTGGATCAGGAACAGCTTATACATAACAAATGAAATAAAAAAGAAAGAAAGCAAAAAGAAAATCAATTGCTGGTGGTGTGTGCCCATGGAGAAATTCAGTTCATACATGCTATCGAAATCAAACCATAATTTGGACGCTTCATATGCTAAGGGCAAGTTGGTCTTTCTCAAATGGAGGATATAGAATACCTAATCCTCATTGGCATTGAAGGTGCTTGAGAATGCTATTACTAATAGTTTATAAATTGTAATTTGTAATTTGTAATTTGTAATAGAAGTTATGAGTATTTGATAAATATTATAACTGAAATAAAAATAATAATTAAAACCTATAACAGAAGTTGTTGGTGTTTGAAAAAATTATAACTTATAAATAAAATCAGTAATAGAAAGCTAAAAACTAGTAGAAGAAGCTTAGACAAACACCCCGATTATATATCTTGCCATTTGAAGGGATATGACATATATACCTTGGATTTTATATCCTTTTTGCTCTGGAGAGTCCAATTATTGGATATGTGTGTCCCACCAGAAAATATATTCATTTTTAATTCTTTTTTTTTTGGCAAATAAACCAGTCCCATTCTTTATTCGATTATAATTAAATATGAATTTAATTTTTTATTGTATACATAATTTAATTTAAAACCCATTATATTAAAACAAAATACGTAAAATTCATAATATTACTTATCATTGTTATCATATTTAATTTTATTCAAAATACTAAACAAGCTCGTAGAGGAGCCAACGCGGTACCCTCTCTGCACCATGTTTGGAAAATTTATCTGTCTTAAGTATTTTTCAAGATAAAAAGATGCCTAGTCATTAAAAAACAAAAAAATGGTAAATTACATATATAGTCCTCAGCAAATGTCGAAATTTAAAAAAAAAGCCACAAACCGAGTCCACTAATACTGCCAAGTCCACGCAGTGGTCTCCAATGAGGTTGCGGCTCAAGACGCCTACCCTGGGATTCAAAATATTGACCTCCGGCCAAAGACGTTAAATTTATGGAAAAGGAAATCAACTAAGAAAATTAGTAAAGTCCCCCTTTTGGAATAATTACTAATTTATTATTTTATTTAATTTATTTTTATTTTTAATAAATATTTTTCATCGTCAAATTATTATACTTTTGAGTTCTACCGTTGAGACAAGCCAAAAAAATATCCTTTTTACCAAAATATTAAAAAATTTCAAAAAAATAAAAATAAGCAAAAATAAATGAACAAGTCAAAATTTATATTATTTATTTTTATCTTTAGTGATTTTTTTTTTTTCATATTTTGATCAAAATAATTTACTTTTTGAGTTCATCCCATCGAGATAATTCAAAAAAAATAAAAAATTTTAATTAAAAAATAAAAAAAGTTAATGAAAAATAACCGAAGCTACGAAATTTAGCTAGCCGGCCATAAATGTTTTCAAACTTTCAATAGATGTGAATTAATATTGGTGGTGTTTGATGTTGTTAAAACTAATTTGTTTATATAGATTGTAGCTTATAAAATAATAGTTATGATTTGTAAGCAGAAACTATTAATATTTGAAAAAGATACCAAGTAGATGAAATTAGATATTTATAAAAGAAAAATTAAGTATAACTTGTAGCAAAAATAGTAATTATTTAAGAAAAGTAATAATTTATTACTAAAATTAGTAGCAAAAAATTATAAATTATAATCAAAAGCAATGCCAATCATGGCCATTGTCTTATACAAAATTTTTAGTACCTAGTTGAATGTGGACATTATCATGGTTGTGAATGGGAACTAATATCCTAATTACTTAATTTAATACAGCTCAAAATACTGATAGGTACAAGACGTATTGGATAATGATGGCGCTTAGCATTAGTTAATATTGTATCTCATAGTTTTGTACTAATTTTAGTAATAAATTACTAATTTTTTTAAACAGTAATAATTTCTGTTATAAGTTATAATTTTTCTTATAAATAACTAATTTTAGCAACAAGTTAGCATTCTTTTCTAATAATCGCAATTTCTAGTACAATTTCAAATTATTAATTTTTTTTTATTTACAACTTATAAACTATTAGTTTTAGTAATGTCAAATACTACAATTGTTGATTGATACTCGAAAATACTGGGCATGTATACACAATTATTTATTTTTAAATATATATATTTTTGACTCATTTTTTCATTTTTATTTTTCTATTATGATTTAAGTTTCAAATATAATGCATAGAGGAGCAGTTCTCAAACTAGTCATCAATATGCCAAATACCAAATTCTTATTCCAAATCTACCCTTAGTTTGGGTTTATAAATGGGGAGTCCTGAACTTCCTTTCCTGTTCTGAAATATAAATGGCTTCAAAGAAGTTTCTTGTTATCTGGAACATTGTCTTGATTGTTCTCTTTCTCTTGGCTTTTCTTGTTATCTGCCATGAGTAAGCTTGTCTCGTCCACTACAGGTTTAACTGTGCTTCAAAAGGGAATTAATGTTTTTACATAATTTTATGATCTGAACCGTTCATATTGTAGAACTCTGCAAGTACGTTATCCACAAAGAAAATCAAATTTATGGAACATCATTTGCCAAATGATCTAATCACATTTTTAACTGCTTATTCTAAAAAAAATCATACTAGCTAGTCGCTCATATTTTTTTTTACATTACAATAAGCAGTTAAACAAATATAATCAAATCATGTCGCTAATGATGTTCAATAAATTTAATTTTTCCATTGAAAATGTAATTTGCAAGATTTACAATATGAATTGTTCAAAACATAAAATTATGTAGAAATTAATACCATATTATAAAGGACAACAAAGATTTGTTCTCGCGCTTTAGACTTGTATAATTATATATATGTATATGTATATTTAGTTATATATAGATATATCATATAACAAGAAAGACTTAATGTTGACATTTGTTATATGTGACATTCTATCGCTCTATTCTCCCGTTATTACTAGCACCTCTCTCTCTCTCTAAGTTTGAGGGCACTCACTAAAATAAAAAAAAATAAAAAAATAAAAAACAGTTTATCGGACAAAAATGATTGTTTTGCTCAGGTCCAAATTAACACTACGAATCTTTGCAATAATTATTTTGTTGAAATAGGTAAGACGGACATACGGCACGGTGAAGTCAACTATTGTAGTCATCCCCATGCTGCTGATGATCCCAAGTGTTTTAATTACTCTTCTACGAATCCTTAATGCTTTTTCACGCTAATGTTTCATATTTACATTTATACATACATATATGTATGCGTATGTATGTGTGTGTACGTATGAAGTTGTTTGTATAAGTGTGAGTAACAAATTGCTTTGTAACACTGTTCACTACTCCAAGTATTTTGCATTATTGCATACTGTTGTAGTTATTGCCATGTCCTATTTGAAAAGAGGGAACATGGTTAAAGATTCATATATTATGATGGAATATAAATAAATTTTGAAGAAATTGGTGTTCTCTAAGGCTCTATTTTTGGTTTGTCCAGTCTTGTGGGCGGAAAAGAATTTCCATATTTTGTCACTTGAAAAATATGGGAAAAAAAAATATTAACTAAAAATGTGCAGTTCGGTGTGCTAAGCTCTCACGTTTGCGAGGTTCGATGAGAGAAGCGGATTACAATGAGTTTACAGTACGTAACTTTACATTGCAATCGTAATAGACTGTTTCTACAACTCGAACTCATGACTCATGACTTTCAAGTCACATAACGACAATTCTACTGTTACATTAAGGCTCCCTCAAAAAAAGAGATATGAGCTATAGAAGAAAAATTTATAATCTTACATGTCAACTGTACGTGGTACGAACTGTTTGGACTTGTTCGGTACAATCAAGACAAGGTAGGCTGGCCCAACACTGATAATCCCGAACAGGATATGGGTTAAACTCCTCTCCACCGAGCTCACTGGACGCTCCTTGCTCCGCCGCCGAACTCCTGCAACCACCAAGAACACCGTTAGCGCCTACCGGCGGATTATGACCGGAAGGCACTCCGACACTCAAGTTAGATATCTCTTGGAGAGGTTTCTAAGCAAGAGTTTGAGTTTCAGAATTGCGTACCTGGTGGCTTGGGTGCCTCTCTTTATATAGGGGTCAAGACTAATGGAGGCTGAATCCTCTCAAGATTCTGCCTCCTATTAGTTAGGAATTGTTTCCTACCCTGACGTGATTTGTTCCTATTCATCCTGTAGATATGATTCGTTTCCATCCTATAAGCCTGATTAGATTGTGCTAAGGATGGAAGCTTACAGGGTTATTCTCTCATGTGGCCAACATGGGCTTCACTGGTCCGGGCTGCCCCTGTCTAGGGTGGGCCGAACTTGTGAGGTCCGAACAACTGATGGCTCGGGCTTCTTCAGGCGTCGGACTAATACGTTTTTGGGCTACCCTCCCTTCTGAGGCCTTGGTCACATCTGATTAAGCTAGGCTTTAGGCCCATCGCTTTTATTCGCCCTCATCAACAATTGTTTTCTTCTTTCCTTGACTATCGACAATTAAACATTATTTTTAGACTATTATTTGTTTGACCCCTATTTGAGATGCTGAAAGATCATATTTTTTTCAATCTCTTTTGTCTTTAATAAATTTGTTTTTCGTCAACTTTGGTTTATTGCTAGAAGCGCATAAAAAGTTTTAAAAATTATAAAAAGTACAAAATTATGCACAATTTAAAAAGTTCACTAGAGAAAAGAATTTTGTAGGCAGAAATTGAACTTATATATCTTCTTCCATAGGAAACTTTTTCAACTTGTGGCATTTGCTTTTTGAATTTTTAGAGGACTCAAAAAATACATTATGTTTTTGACAAAAGCATGAAAACAAATTCACAGAAGATGAAAAATATTTTGAAAACAATGGGATGCACACTTCTTTTGAGGCAATTTCGTAATGTTGATGCTATATAATTATTTGTGTAATAACAGAGTTTTTATGTTTATATATTTGACCCAAGTTAATTAATTTGTAATTGCCTTCGATTGAATTTAATTATCATTGTTCTTTGATGCACATTTTACAGTACAAGAAATAACTTTTACAGGTTTTCATATGATACATAATTAAAAACAGGAGAGTATTTTGATAAAAGTATCTCATTTTTATGGAAGAAACAATCACAGTTTTTAATAATCAAGATCTTATCCTTTTGAACTAACAGATCTTATTCTCAAAATAATCACATTTCTACATATTAGCTGAGATATTTATTGAAAAACTATCATAGTTGTTTTAATAAGAGAGAACTATAATAGTATATAATTACAGTTTTACAAAATAAACGGGCTGTGATCTTTTTGACTTTTTGTAGTAGAGACAATTATGTCATCAGTAAAATCAAAGAATTTAGGATAGATGAAATCCTCGTTCGAAACCGCCTTTAAACCGGCTTAAAATTAAGCTTTTTTCTTTTTTTGCTTAAAGCTCAAAAAGTCAAAAAACATCATTTTCTAATTCAAATGCTTTTAGCCTTTTTGCTTTTTACATAAATATTATTTTATATATTTTTTAAAATATCATAACTTCTGTTATACAAATTTATTTTTTGTAAAATGTTTTGAAAATGTACTTATCAAAATCTATCAAACAAGACCCATATTGTTAAAATCACCCAAACGAATTTTTAACTTTTTAGCCTTAAAGTGACTTTAAGAAAAAAAACCTGATGTAAAGTCAGGTTGCCAAATGAGGCCTAAGTAGCTATCACCAAAAGAAACAAAAGATGGACTCCCAGAATAACTTTTCTCAATCTATTCAAATTATACTAACCCATTGTGTTGGAGACAAACTGTCAAGATATTAATTTGTAAACGATTTTTTAAAAACTAAAAACTGGATGGGCAATCGCCGAATTAACAGGCTCCAAATAAAAACTTTTTGATATCGAACGATCAAAAATAAAACTCGCGCCACCACGATTAATTCAGATGAATACCTTTTGGTCGATTCTCCAACTACGAAATTTGATTTCTCGAGTTGAAGCTCCGGTCAGACTTTCTCCCGATGCGATTCCCGAATGTAGTATGAGTTACGATCATTCGAGAACTGAAATCGGCAGAACCTGGATAACCTTAGTCTTGAAAGACAACTTATGAATTTGGTTCAGCCTACTCGCATATTTATAGAGCTACAGTAGGGACCTGTAGAGTAATTATGACATATTTTTCTAGTGTAACCCAAATACCCATCCAGCAATTTTTGCAAATATGTAAACCTCTCAACAGTTTCTGTAATTATGAAAATCTTGCAGTGGTTTCTACAATTTTTATAAAACACTAAATTACAGCTCACACCACTAAAGAACTGTAACTGCACTCTTAGCCACAATCTCAAAATCAATTTGCATGGAGCTCCGTTATTAAATGCTTAACTCATCTCCACACGTTAAGATTCCTGATACTCGCCAATTAAATTTAATTACTGATAATTTAATTTAATCGGTATCTTTAAAAAATTTTAAACCCTTCCGTTTAACTTATTTGACCGCCGGATAATCAAGTCCATCTGTAGGGTTTGGCCTAGTCAAAACTTATAAGTTTTCTTAAGGGGGTATTGTCAATTCCGAACAATCAAAACGTAGATTTCGTCAATAATTAATATAGTTATCTAACTCACCGGGACTATAGACCCATATAAGATAGCATCTTTTAATAAATCAAAATAACAAGTATTAAATATACGCAAATAATAATTATTCCAGAATTGAGAGTATAAGCATTCTCATAATAACCTTGGAATGCGAATTAATTTATATAGTCAGTATAAAATTAATTACTCTATTGTGGTCCTGTTCAATAGACACAAAATGTATTAGCACAACGAGTCGGAACAATAGACGACGTTATTATCTGTTCCTCGTAATCAAGATACGCCTACTAAAACTCTGTACTACAGTCGTACCGATGGTTTATCTAATTCCATCTAAACTGTGAACAATAACTTATATTTTGCAAGAACCTATAATCTGGTCTTTTATGTGCAAGCCGCATTCTACACACCATATTAAATACTGTACAAAATAAAGGACAACCATGTATAACACTAAAGAAATGATATTGCAAATATTGCTCATTAAGATTCTCATAAAATGAAAAAATAATTAATTTTATTAAAATAAAATTAAATACTAAAATTAAAATAAAATTCATGATTTTTAGTATACAACTCTGACAATCTCTCACTTATACTCAAAACCATGCTGACATGCATCTGACTCTCATGCTCTCTACATGACTATCAAAAGTCTTAGTCGGTAGGCTCTTTGTAAAAGGATCTGTAAGGTTATCTCCTAATGCAATCTTGGTCACAACAACATCACTCCTCTGTACAATTTCTTGTTTCAGATGATACTTAAGCTCAATGTGCTTTCTTTTCTTGTGGACTCTTGCCTCCTTTGAGTTTGCTACTATTTCGCTATTATCACAATAAAGTGTAATAGTCAATTGAACTGAGGGTACCACATCTAGATCCAACAGGAAATTCCTGAGCCAAACGGTCTCCTTGGCTGCTTTAGGAGCTGCCAAGTACTCGGTCTCCATGGTGGAATCAGCAATACGGATTGCTTGAAACTCCTCCAACTTATAGTTCTATCTCCCTAGGTAAATATATATCCTGAGGTAGACTTACGAGAATCTTTGTCTGATTGAAAATTTGAGTTTGTGTACCCTAAAAGTACTAGACTGTCTGCCTGGTAAACCAACATATAGTCTTTAGTCATTTTCAGGTTCTTGATTATATTTTTTTACAGCAGTTCAATACTCTTGCTCTAGGTTAGACTAATATCTGCTAACCACGGGAATGGCAAAGCAAATGTCGGGTCCAGTGCAAAGCATAGCATACATTAGGCTTCCTACTGCCGATGTATAAAGAACTGCCTTCATCTTCTCTATCTCATCAGGTGTCTTAGGACACTAATCCTTGGATAGAGTGATTCTATACCTGAAAAGGAAAAACTTTTTCTTGGAACCCTACATGCTAAAACGAGTAAGGATATCATTGATATACTTTGGTTGTGATAAACCCAACATCCTTTATTTTTGATCTTACAAAAGATTGATCTCGAGAATGTGACTGGCTTCTTACAAGTCCTTCATATCGAACTGCCCGAATAACCATACTTTTACCGAAGATAACAACCTAAGTAAATCATGCTCAATATGCGATGAACAATTCTCTATCAACAAATCCAACCCCAAAAAGTTCAATTTCCTCATAATTCAATAACACCTGAATTTTCATAGCTCAATCAATAACATCCCGGTATATACATCAAAACCACATAATTGCATAACCCAATCAACATCATATCGGTAAATAACTTATTACCACACACATTGCCACCTTTTCGGCCACACTGAAGGAACGGGGCACCTCCACTACCTTTTCGGGGATTAAACCGAGGGAACATGGCACCCATTCTTGTGTAAGTTTCTAGTCTATAATCGAGGAGCTAGTCGAGCCAGCATTAATTTCAAAAATCTTCTCAATATATATATACAACACATCATTTCAGTAATATTGATTCCTCAACCATTATACGTGGTTTTCACCTAACACTTCATGTATTCACTACATGATCATTAATTTAATTCTCAAAATCACTATAAATTATCCCAATTTTCACAAACAGCATGATTTTATACAAAATCTCTCATTCAAGTATATTTTCCCAAATTTAGAAAAGAGAGATTTTTCATGAATTCAAAACCAAGTGCAAAACCCAATTAAAATCACAAATTTAATTTTAATTATCAACAATCTCAACATTTGCAATCCATCTATAAAGGGTGTTTTTCATACAATCTTAGGGCTTTTAATATCTCAATGAAATTTATGACATAGAATGAAGCTAATCACATACACATCACATATATTCATTGAGGGAATAGAATTCTACCTCGTTGAGTCGAAAACCACGAACCCAAACACCTGCAAAGATTCCAAACTCACCAAAATCAAATTTCGTTCGATGGTTGTCGAAGCTCTTGGCATGTAGAACAATGTTTTCTTCTTGGACGTCAATTGATTCCGAGCCGAAAGTCTTCAAATGTTAGAGAGAAGGGAGAGCTTGAGCTTGGTTTTCGTAGAGTTTGGAGGAAGAGAGAAGAGAGATGAAGAGAAGTTTAAAAATGGAAGACAGAGATAGAGAGAGAGAGGGAGAGAGAGAGATTGGGCGGGGAGAAGAGTAGTTTCCCTTGGAAACTTTGCACAGCTCTCAATACCATTAACCCAAAAGTGTGTCCAAAAATACCCCTAAACATTCATAATGTATAAAATTCACATACATGCTCTCAAACGATACTGAAATTAATATTTTAAATTTTAAATTAATTTAAAAAATTTTATTTTTAAAAAAACCGAAATTTTAATTTATCCCCAAGTTAAATTTTTTGAGTTTCTGAGCACACAAGCTGGTCCAAAAATGCTCGTTAAAATATTACTGGACCGACGCCCCCCGCCCCCCACACACGCGCGTGCACACACACACACACACACATAGATATATATAATATGCACACATGCTCAACAATTAATGCCACGCAGGTCATAGTCATAGAAATATTTAATTACATTAATTAAAACGGGACAGAGTCTCACAGATCACCCCAACATAAAAATCTCAAAAAATATCGAAAAATATGAATGAATTATTTCATTCCAAAATAGAAATCTTGAAAATCTCAAAATATATGAATGAATTATGTTAAATCTCTTATCAGCCCAACAAAAAAATCTCAAAAAATATCAAAAAAATATGAACGAATTATTTCATTTCAAATAGAAATATTGAAAATCTCAAAATATGTGAATGAATTATGTTAAATCTCGAATCGTCCTAACACGAAAATCTCATAAAATATCAAAAAATATGAACGAATTTTTTCATTCCAAAATAGAAATCTCAAACTCTCTAATATTGTGTTTCATTAACATATGATAGGTAATTAGATGAAAATATATAATTATTTTTTCTTTCTAGATTTAGTATGAAATTTTTATGAAAAATATAATCTCAACAGTCATCATTTCTTTGGTTTTAATTATTCATCATTTAATTTTCCATATTAAGGGTAACTTATCCAAGTGGCATGGTTTCGAGAGTAATTATTCGGTGCTCTCAGTAGAGAGAGCATCCTCTGTCATGCAATTCTTTTGTACAGTTCTTAAAACAATGTCGTTTTAATAAAATTTAAAATCAACACTTTATTCAAATGACATCATTTTAAGCACTGCACAATGTATTACATGGTAGAGGATCTTGTCTTTTCTCGGAGTATCATATGGAAAGTCTACGTAGCGAGACCCGATTTCGCTTCTTTTTCATTATATATGCATTCGGCGTGTTCGTTTATGTTTCTTTGTTGTAGAACTGCATGTGTACATGTGTTTTTATCGTTAAATGTATGATAGGTTGTTTGCCCTTAAATGTTTTCGGTTGCGTTTGGTTGGTTTTGAAGTTTTTTTTTTGGAGAATTTTCCATGTGTTGGCTGGGTAGTGGCCATTAGGTCGACTAAAGGGATGAATTCAGTCGACTGGATGCTCTCGAGTGTGGTTCAGTCGATTGAGGTTGGGTGTTCAGTGGACTAAACCGAGGCGGTGTTGTATTTTTGGGCTTTTCAGTCAACTGACTTGGTGGGTTCAGTCAACTGAGTTCCTGTACAAGGCTAAGGCTATAAATATCAACCTTATGTTAGATATTTTGAAAACAAAACTTCTTGAGTAAGTTTTCTTTTTCTCCACCTTCTCTCTAGACTTTTGAGGGCCCGAGGCTTGATTTTTATCGATTAGTTAGTGGATCTTTACTATCCACGTTATAGGCTTTGCATCTATCCAAATAGATTCTCGTTTTGATGAGGTACGATTTTTTTGGCGTCGAGTTTCGACTCATCGAGGTAGGATGCTAAACTATGTTGTCGTTAAAGGGTGCTACGTGCAATTATATACTTTTCTACCTATTGACAATACTTTAAATGCTGTGTTTTATGTATAAATCATGTTTATTCGGATAAAAAGCATGTTTTGCGCTTTTCTTTGTTTATTACATGTTGTGATGTGTTATGGGTTTGGTAAGAGGAACCTTTTGGGTTGGACTCACGCGTGTGTATTTTGATTTGAAAATAAAAAAGATCGAGTTTGAGATCTATGGATTGAGCAAGTCTGGGCACGAGTTGCTCCACAATGAAAGGCCAAAAAACTATGCAGATTGGGTTTTTCTGCTCGCCGACTAGTGAACTGGGAAAGGAAGTTAGTCATGTCGGGGTATAGAAGGTTCCGTTACTTCCTGGGGCCTGTGTGGCTAGGTTGATTGTAAAGCTACTTGGGTCTATATGCTTGTCTAGCGTCGGTGCCTACGTTTAAACCACGAGTTGGTTGAATCACGTGGATGTGTTGATGACGAGTGCATGTGTGCATGTATGTGTGTTTTCTCGTCTGTGTGATCCGAGTGAAAAATAACGTTTTGTTACTATTTTTCGTTAACTGTTAAACGTTATTTACATTGTTAAAATGCTTGATCTTGAGGACGAAAAACTATTTTGAGACCTATGGGAGTCTGATGGAAAACTCGGAGTTTTATGAAGTGAAACCGTTTTAAGGCTCATGTGGTTGAGTTAACCTTATGCTATATGATTGCATATCCTACTTTACTGCATCGTAGTTTGTTTTTATTAGGTTTTGGCTCGCGTAGTGGGATTTGTTAAAACCTTTTTCAAGTGTTGATGATCATATGGAGTTGATCTAGAGGTGCTCGTGGGGGCGGAAGACTCCTGTTTAGTTTTTCTTTGGGTGTAAGATCATGTATTCCTACGTGTGTTGCCTGTTTCTGAATGCGTGTTTTGTAAGTCTTGAAACGATATATATTATGCATGTATGGAACAATATGTATGTTGTATTGAGAGATAAATCTTGGGTACTCTTTTTAATTCCAAAAGTTGTATTTTTGGTTGATTGTTTCACGAGTAAAAACCTATATTTCTATATTTGGTGGTTTGGTGGGCTTTTCGCGTGATCTTAATTTTTGGTGCATGACATACGTGGTACTCCTACTCAATATACTAGTAACAAATTTTACAATAGAAAAATAATGACTCATTTTTGTTAAATGATTAGGAGATAAAAATGACCCATACTTTATATGTTACAATTATTTATTTGCTAAAAATACCACATGCATTGCTTACATGGTACTCCAGTTGTACCTAATAATTCATCTAGTCTCGAGACTATAAGTTTGCATTACCAATAGTTTTTTATATGTATTTTTTTTTGCTATACTATTTTTTTTTCAACATTGAGCTAAATAGAGATACTTTTTTTTGATTCCGTACTATAATAATGAATTAGAAAAGTAAAAAAAATTTAATCAAAATAGAAAGAAAGTTAAGATAATATAAAAAAGTAACTCAATCCTTTTAGTTTCTTTTTTCGTTTATAGTGAGTTTTTTTTCAATTATAGCCGAAGCACTCACGCGTTTAAAATTTTTCATATTACGACAAATCAAAAAAATAAAATAATTTAGACAAAAAGTAAGAACTGAAAACTCAAAAAAAAAAAACCTAAAAAGGTCAATTAAACAAAAGTCATGCCAAATTGAGCCTAAAATTTCCCACCAAATCCTATGTTTGGACTAAAAAGCCGATTGGCTTTTTTTAAGAACTTTTTATTTTTTACTTTTTCTGATTTTTTTTTATATTTTGGTTTAATTTTTTTTATTTACTTTTTTAGTTTCTTATGATGAGATAATTCTAATAAGTATGCGCCAAATACTAAAGATAAAAAAAACTAGAAAAAAGCCTATTACGTTGTCTTTTTTCATCTTACATGAACTTTTTAATGATTTTGATAAAAAAAATTTACTTTTTTGTTTCCCCATGACGAGAGTAATTTAAAAAATACACTCATTTGGACTAATGCTGAAAAAAATTCCCCAAAGACGAAAAAAAATCGTAAAAAAGAGCTCGTCCAAACACAAGCCAAGTGAATCAAAAAAACAATGGAAAATTAGTGAACAGTCTAATTTATAGACCGTTTACTATTTTTCATCAAGCATAAGATCTTTTAACGAACAAGATCCATACGCATAAAAGTTTTAACACGCAAGTTTCTTTTAGGACAAAAATACACTTGAACAGATAAATTTATCTGTACCTTTTAAAAAATATGTATGAAGAACATAGATAAATTTATCTATCTTTTATTGAAAGTACATGTAAAGAACATAGATAAATTTATGTGTGCGGTTTCAAAATATGTATAAAGAATACAGATAAATTTATCTGTTTGCTATAGAAAGCACGCATAAAAAACACAAATAAATTTATCTATACCTTTTTTTTTCAAAATATGTATAAAGAATATAAATAAATTTATCTGTCTTTTATTGAAAGTACGCATAAAAAACACAGATAAATTTATCTGTACCTTTTCAAAACATATATAAAGAACACAGATAAATTTATCTGTTTACATTATCTGTATTGATATATAAATAAATAAATTTATTTATTATGCATAAATAACCAGACATATAAATTTACCTGTTTGCATATAAATACTGATAATGCAAACAGATAAATTTATATGTTTGGTTATTTATGCCTAATTTATGTCTAATAGATAAATTTATCTATTTGCATATCAACATAGAAAATATAAACAGATAAATTTATCTGTTTGCATAAATAAGCATACAGATAAATTT
>JAOTRH010440743.1:0-32993 GCA_034768845.1 Heliamphora exappendiculata
GGGAACGGCGGTTTTGGGTAGGGGGTTGGGAACGACGGTTTTGATGGCGATTTTGGGGTGAAACGGTGATTTTGCGTTAAGTTAAACAGGATTTTTAACGGTTGGAGTCTCTTTGATGTTAAAATCAAAATTAATTGGAGGTTTTTGCAATTTTTGAAACCACATTGGAGATTTTTTTTTCTGTCAAAAATCTCAAGAGTGGTCAGTGAAATTTACCCTAAAAAAACTCATAAAAAACAAAAAGAGTGTTTGGTAAAGTCATTGTTGGTAGTTTTTAGCTTCTTCTTACTAATTTTAGCTGTAAATTATAAGATTTTTTAAACACTCACAACTTTTATTATAATTTATAATTATTTTTTATTCTATTTTATCTATAAGTTATAATTTTTATTAAACAGGCACAATTTTTACTACAAAATATAATTTATAAATTATTAGTTTTAGTAATGTTAAATCCTACCAAAATTGAAGACGAGGCAAGGAAAAAAAATTATTACCCCTGTACAAAATAGTGTAGTGCATAGTAAATTCTATTATAATTGACTTGTAGAGTAGATTTCATTATTAAGTGATTTCTATCATCAAGTCACTCTGCGAAGAATTTTGATTTTTCTAAAGCTTTTACTTTCCCTAAGTCTTCAAATTAAATGATAACTTGAACATCAATTTAAAGTAACTAAATTTTGTTTTCACCTCACTTCTTATCATAGGGAAAGAAGAAAAAAAATTTGTTAAAAACAAAATGGAAGATGAGGGGCAAGTGACAAAAAAATTTGCCATTCCTATAAAGTTGCAGCACTTAAAATGTATTTTTTTGTTATAATTCTTATTTACATAGCGTTTTGAGGGCGTTTAAAGATTATATCACTTATGTATGATTTCTTGCGCACTAATTAGGCCTAAAATTGACAAAAGGACTGAGAAAATAAAAAATGAATACGTTTAAAAAAATTGTGTTTTTCTAAAAGATGAACAATAAAAACAAATGAATAATACAGTGCATAGTTGATTCCTAAAGACATAGTTAAGTAATGGGTTTGAGGCCCAGCTTAGAGCAAAAAGCATTTGAGTTACCTAACATAGCCACTCATAATAAGCTTGGCCCATTCAAAGTGGTCAACCAATGATAAATTCGGGCCACCCCAAGAAAGAGGAAGCCCATGATTAGAGTACCATTTGATAAGCTCTGAACAAAATAATCGTCCAAGAAGACTCCATTCCCGTAACGATAGTTCAGGGGAGAGGAGGGTGGCATCCTAAAGCTACCAGGATTGTTTAAAGATAAGATAAAATCCTTGATAAGCCAGGGATAAGGGACAAACAATAAAGTCCCAAAAGGACTCAACTACTCTGATTTCGACTCCTATAAAAAGGCAGGCATCTAAGTGCCAAGGTACATAATTTCGAACCCAGTTCTTGTTTAAAATCCTCTTAGAAAGAAGTTTAACTTGAACGTCAGAGTGTTTTCAGATCAAACTTGACCGAAAAGCCCTAAGGGTATTCTTGTCTTGTAGGAGTTCGAGAACAATATGAGCAACCACCAACGAGTTCGGTAACTGATGTTCGGTTCTCTCATCTCTTCGGGATCATTAAACTAAACCAATCAAGTTGATTTTGATTGTGCTAATAATTTTCAATACACACAATTTCATTATTAAGCGACTTGCACAGTAAATTCCAATATCAAGTGTCTTTACGAAAAAAACTTCCACTTTCTCAAAAGCTTCTATTTTCTCAAAGTTTTCAAATCACATGATGATTTGGACATGAATTTATCCAGACAATGCCAAATAAACAAAATTTTATTTTCACCTCACTTCTTATCGAAGGCAAAAAAGAAAACTTGTAAAAAACACAATGCAAGATGAAGGGTAAGGTACAAAAAAATTGTCAATCCCTATAAATTAGCACCATTTAAAATGTAGTTCTTTTTAAATTCTTATTTACAAATTAGGCCTAAAACTTGCAAAATGACTAAAAAAACTAAAAAATTATTACTTCTAGAAGAAGTGTCCACCTCTACAAAAATTCAAAATATGAATAGTGAAAGCAAATGAATGGTGCAATGCATAGTAAATTTTATTGCCAAGTGACTTTCATAGTAGATTCTATTATTAAGTAAACTTCAGTCATTAAACCTCTCTACGAAGAATTTCACATTCTCAAAAGCCTTCAAGTCACATGACGAACTCTACAAAAATTTATGCAAACAATCCCAAATTAACTAAATTTGTTCTTCCCTCACTTCTTATCAAAGGCAAAAACAGAAAACTAACGGAATGAAAGATGAGGGGAAAAGGACAAACAAAATTATCATCTCTAAAAATTAGCCCCACTTAAAATATAGCTCTTTTTTACAAATTAGGCCTAAAACTGGCAAAAATAGTGAAAACTAGGAAAATGAATATTTTTTGAAAAATTGTGTCCCTCGACAAAAATTCAAAAAATGAATAGTTTTATGCATAGTAGATTTTATTATCAAGTGATTGTCAGAGGATGTAAAGAAAATCTTGTCTAGGACAGGACCGCTCGATCGATCCTTAGACTTATCGATCGGTCTAACGCTACTTGCAGCAGTTTGTGTAGACCACGGGAAAAGCTAAAAGCATGTCTTGACCGCTCGATCGGTCCTTAGACCAATTGATCGGTCTGTGCAAGATGCACGCTATTATAAGCACCTAGGGTTTGTAGTCGTCAATATATTGTGTTATTTTTCTTCAGTCTATTGTATTTCTCTCCCCAAGAACTTCATTTCTTGTATTCTTCTAATAAAATATAGTGAAAGCATGATCCCGTGGATGTAGGCACGATTTGTGGAATCATATAAATCTTGTGTTTGATTGTGATTGCTTCACTTTCTTTCTTCTTTGTTATATTCCGTGGTTTGTGAGTTCTTGTTGATTTTGGGTGGGATTAGTAGTCATGTTCTAATCCCCAACAACTGGTATCACTCAAGGTTAGGAGATTAAAGAACACACATGACAGAAGAAGGAAGATCTACTAGAATCAAAAAGTTTAAAGGTTCAAACTTCGGGTATTGGAGGATGCAAATAGAAGACTACCTGTACGAGAAAAAGTTACACTTGCCGCTCCTAGGTTCTGCGGGCATGTATTTTTTATGGGAAATGGTACACCGAATATATATTATTTTTAGAAAAATGTCATTTTCCTTTTAAAACAGAAAATCCAAGATATATGAGCACATTTTAAAACAAAATGGAGTAGCCACTTGGTTTTTGAGAAAAATCAATAAAAACAAAAAGAAGGCTGTGGGTCTTTTAAAAGCGTAACCAGAGAAAAAGAGAGTTCGGGAGCTAAGGTACAAAAAGGGAAGGTGTTAGGCATCCTTTTTGCTCAACCGTGAGATTTGCCTCTACTTTGACAATATTGATTTTTGTTGTAAACTTATTAAAGATAATATATATAGAATGGCAAGATAAAGAGAATTCAAACAAAAATAAGTAAAGAAATATATAAAGAATGCAACTTAATTATTATTTTTAGTTATGCTACACGCATCGTTTGAGCAAAGTAAAGTGAAAAATACACGAAAAATGCGGTAAAATAAACAAATAAAAGTTTAAGGGTATGTAACAATATTTTCGCCCCTAACATGCTATGAACAAGCTATATAGAATAAATAAAAGAAATTTAAACATTATATTTAAGCTACTGAACAT
Source organism: Heliamphora exappendiculata (assembly GCA_034768845.1). NCBI lineage: Eukaryota > Viridiplantae > Streptophyta > Magnoliopsida > Ericales > Sarraceniaceae > Heliamphora > Heliamphora exappendiculata. The sequence goes on from JAOTRH010440743.1 coordinate 3,681, forward strand.
GCGAAAAACTCACGACTGTAGCAACTAATGTTGCGGTTGTGACAAATTAAGTCACAAAACACGAGGCCGTGGAAAAAATTGGATTACCGCGAGAAACAAGATGAAGAATGTTACGGCTGTGACAAATAAATGGTGCATCCAAGGTATTTTGGGGTTCAAAAAGAGTATGGTCACATACAGGGTCTGAAACAAACTTAAATGAACAAGACATGTATGACAGAGACCATAACCCATTTATTCTAGACTAGATCCACCATCCTCCATCCTCTACAGAAACAATATCTCTAAAATAGAATGTATAGAATATCAAAATGAGCAACATAATACTTAAAACACATTTTCTATGTCATTGGCCTCACAAAATCTCACGGTCGTAGCAAAAGAATATGGTGGCCGTGACAAATATGAAAAATAGATGCGGCCGTCATGTTTTTAGATCTACAAAAAAAATGGGGTGTACAGAATGGAGACCACGACCCATTTGAACCAGGCCAAATATACCATCCATTTCCCACTATGAACATGGACTATGATACAGAATATGCAGAACAAAATAAAGTAAAAAAAACCATAAGAATAAAGGGACAACAGAAAGCTTTAAGGACAGTTTGTATGCTTTTGGCCTTATAGAAACATCACGGTCGTGATAACATAATGTTGCGATCGTGAGAAAAGAAGGTAGAAAAGTGTCAGTCAAGTGTAAGAAGGTGACGACCATTACTATAGGTTTAACAAAACATACGGTCGTGACATTAAAAGGTTGCAACCGTCATATTTTTAGAATCTCAAAAAGTTTTGATATGCTCAGTGCGCTTGCGAACATAAATGAATCAGAAAATAATTGTTATATACGAAACAGAAAGCTACGAATATACTATTTTACAAGAAAACTTATGTAAACAATGGTTAGATCAAAATAAATAGTATATAACCAATGAAAACAATGAGAACCATCCACGACACCTTCGGGGAAAAGAAAATGAAGGTTTAGAAGAATATCGTGGGTTCTTAAGGTTAACTCGTGTGAATATCTGCCTTGAATGGCTCCTTAGATATAAGAATGGGTGTCTCCAAGCCAATACAAGCTCCAAGACCTCCCTTAATGCAAGCAAGACCACGAACAAGGCCTGAAAAGTGTGGGATGGATATCAGAATATCGGGTAGGAATGGATTTTGGCAGAGTTTTGTTATCCAAGTTGATTCTCTTCTCCATTTTTGCTGAAAACGTCGCCTATTTATAGGCAAAGTGGAAGCCCAATGAGCCTTTAGAATGCTGCCACTTGTCCAAAAAGGTGTAAAAAAGACAGTTGCTACCTTTTTACTTTTGTACTGTGCCGGTCGCTAACTTTATGGTAATAAAAAGGAAAATCGTGACTTTCAAAAGTCGCAACTAGGCTTAGAGTTTCAACAAAAGTGGCGGTCATGACAAAGGAAGTAGCGGCTTGCTTTAGGATTTTCAAAAAAGGTAGCGAACGTGAGAGTAAAGACACAACCTGTTCTAGGGTTTTAAAAAAGGTGATGTTCGTGAGGATAGAAATGTCACAACCCAAAGGATGTTAGTAGTTTTCTTAGATTTTGAGTTAAATTTCTGGTTTTGCTTGCTAAGAAGCATCTTTGAGCGTAATTCTCATATTTTCGTCATTGGAACGCATTCGAGATGGGTGCTTAAGATTCGACTTGGTCAAATTCAAGTGTCTACAGGTTTCAATTCGAAAGGCATGAATGATGAGGAATGGGCTTTGCTTGATAGACAAGTGTTGGGAGTCATCAGATTGATGTTGTCTCAGTCAGTAGCGCACAACGTAATCAAATAGAATACTATGGCTAATATGATGACGGTATTGTCAAGCATATATGAGAAGTCGTCTACAAAAAGCGTACACCTCATGAAAAATTTATTTAATCTCAAGATGGCTGAGGGTACACCAGTTGCACAACATTTGAACAAATTTAACACTATCACGAATCAGTTGCCTTTGGTTGAAATCAACTTTGAAGATGAGATCAGGGTTTTGATTCTGTTAGCCTCATTGACAAACAGTTGGGATGCAATGAGAACGGCAGTAAATAACTCTCTCGGGATTAATAAACTACAGTATGATGTTGTCTACGGAGCGAAGAGGTTCACATGAGGGATTCGGGTGAGGTGTTCAGCTCTGAGTCTAATGCAGGTATGACATTAAATGTTGAAGTACGGGGCAAAAATATTGACAAAAATCAGAATTGAGGTAGGTCAAAACCCAGAAGGGGCATAACTAAGTCCAGGTCAGAATGACAGTCTAAATGCTGGGGTTGTGGCGAGACTGGCCACATAAAGAAGAACTGTAGAGAGTAGAAGAAAAAGACTGACGACGAGTTAGCCAATGTCGTGACAAAGAATGTATTGGATGCTCTACTCCTATCAATGGACAACCCTATCGACTCTTGGGTATTCCAATGGCTTCCTTTCACACTTCAACACACCGAAAAATAATCGAGAATTACGTGGCTGGTGATTTTGGCAAGGTATATCTGGCAGATGAGGAGACATTGAATATCGTGGGTATAGGTAATGTCAGAATTAGAGTGTCGAATGGGTCAATGTAAAAGATAGATAAGGTACGACATGCACCTAAACTGTGAGACCCAAACTCATTTTAATTTTTGTAATCTAATATTTATGTGATAAATATTTAAATATGTGGTATTACAGTGTACTTATATAATTAATATATATGTGTGATCGGTGGACTCGGTAAGATTTTTACACGTGTTGTTGGAATTGCCCTTGTGCACGGGAGGTCAAAAATTTTAGTTCAAGAATAATTACAAATTTTGATAATTATCAAAAAATATAAAATTTTAATTTAATTTGAAGTTAAAATATTAATTCCAGGTTGATTTGGTTGTAATTTTGTGGTTTTGATGTTTGTTGGAGGATTGATAGCATGTTGATAAATAATGAAAACTTTATGGCCTAATGCATGGGGGAAGTTTCTTGGAGAAGCCTTCCAAATCAACTAACAATGCCACCACTTAACCCCCCCTCTTATTCCTCCCTCTCATTGTCTTCTTCCCCCTTTCTCTCTGAAAAGAAACTCCATTGGAGGCTTGTCCAAGCACTCTCTCTCTAACTTTTGTTCTACTTATCAAGGGCTTTGTTTTCAACCGAATGAAGTTTGATTTCGACCAGTTTGGGCCCTCTCGCGGTTGTTCGGGTTTTGGCTTTCGGCTAACCGAGGTAGGATTCTTCTCCCTACATATTTACTTGTGATATTTATGTAATTAATTTGATTCTATTTTATGTATTTATTATATATAGCATGTGGGTTTGAAACCCTAGTTTGGAGGTGTATGATTTGAGTCGGTTTAACTTGATTTTGTTAGAAGATGTTGATTATGGAAGCATAAAATAGGTTTAATTTGTATTAATAACTATGAAATCAATAGATTGACATTAATTGGAGTTAATGGACTTAAGGATGAGATTAACTAGAAGTTTGGTGTGGGTTTAATATCTTAGAAGTGTAATTTGATGTAAAATTGAGTAAATTGTGTATAAATTGGTTTTTTTTATTAAAATCCATGTTGAGTTGACAAAATTGGAGAATTTATCAATGAATTGGATAAGGGTACCAAATTATAAAAATTTGAGTTAATGAGATTAATTTTGAGAAATTAAATTATGAACCATGTAGCGAATACATGTATATATGATAGGTGAAAACCATGTGAAATGGTTGAGAGACCAATATTATTGAGCAATTATGTTGCATTTATTGAGGTGAATTTTGAAGCAATGTGAGCTTGAGTAGCTCCTCGGTGAAAGACCGAAAATTTGCACAAGAATGAGTGCTCTGATCCCTCGGTTTAATACCCAAAAATGTGGTGAGGTGTCCCATTCCTTCGGATGATGTTCCTGAAAAAGTGTGCAAACGAATTTGATAATAGGCGCTGAGCCAATATAATGTGATTGGATTGTATAACTAGATGATTAATTTAGTTATAACGAAATGTTATGAATTTAATTATGAGAATTCGATAAACGGTTATCTTGTTAAATGTGGGTACCTTTTTGAGTTTGGGAGCATGAACATAGAATTGTTAATTACATAACAAGCATATTTATGTAGGTTGTTATAATCTTATTGAGTCTCGGCTCATGTTGTTTGCATAACTATTTTTCAGGTGCCAATGAAGAATCTATGACATGAAGAATGATAACATGTGTTGGATGTTTTGTTTCTTTTTGGGATGTTTGAAAGTGTTGGACTAATGTATATTTTGTGAATTATTTTGATATATATAAATTCAAATGGGGCATTGATGGTTACGTGTGACTATGTTTTTGGGTTGGAAACTTTTGGACTTAATGAATTGTAAGGCCTTAAGGCTAAGTTCTCATGTAATTAAATATATTTGAATAATGTGCACCCTCACTGAGAGGTTTTTGGATTCAAACTTTGGTGAATTCTCATGCTTTTGGCTGGATGTTTATGTTAAACCCTTGTTTTAAAGGTTTTGGGTTTCTTTCCTATTAAATTCTATATTTTTCTAAGATTCTTTTATGTTTTTTTGCATGGAAATAAGTTTGGTTGAATGTTGAGACTTCAAAAATTTGAAAAAGATGTATTTTTAATGTACCAAACCGATCAAGCGGTCTTGGTTTCTCTGTTGCAGGCTTGAAAAAGTTGCGAATAGTAAGACATCAATCACCGTTCGGCATGTCGCGCGGTCTAAAAATTATTATTTTTAAATATGCATATCTTCTTCATTCGAATTTCGAATGGAGTCATTCTTGTACTCAAATTGAAGCCACATAAGTCTTTTTTCTAATGGTTCTAATCTCATATCAAAATTATTTTTATAGAAAGAGTTATGGTCAAAATAGTGAAGGTATGCCAGATTCTCTTAACCATTTTTTGCACGTTTTTTGTCGAACTTCTTGAAAAATATTATTTTTATCATCGTTGAATCTTTTCATCAAATCCCTTACTCCTTGAGCTATATATATGACCTCTTAAATCTTGGATCTCAATGTCTTGGGTTTTGGGGCGTGATAGATTGGTATCAGAACTCTAGGTTTGAATACCTGTAAGCCATGGGGACTCGTTACACCACTGTGGGTTAATTAAAGTTTGTGTTTGATAAATGTGTTTTGGCATATGCGTGTTATCATGTTGTGGCTATGAGAATATAATGAAGTGTGATGTTTAGGTGTTATGTGTTATACTTGTGCATGAAGTTTGAACCTTGAAATGACATGTCTTACCCACAGGCGTCCAATTAATTAATAATTAATTTGGGGTTTGAATGAGAAAGCGGGTTTGATCGACGTTATTTCTTATGAGAAATCTAAATGAGTTGTCTCGATTGATATTTTATTTCGTTGAGGCTCCTCGTTATGTGAGATATGACAGTGTGATTCATGGATTGTTAAAAGATAATACGTTTAGGTGTGATTTATACATCAACAGTGTGATGCCATATCAAAGCCTCATGTTATTACTTTCTTTAATTCTCTATTATAGAAGTTTCTTCCAAGGAGAGGTCGTGGTCCTGGTCACGGTAGGGGCTATGGGTTCGTTGAGGTTCCTGAAGTCAGGGAGGCAGATACCCCGTAGGAACAGGTTAGGGGCCTCGAATTTATGCAAGAAATAATGACTACGATGCGTACATTGGTCGAACAGGCAAGGAGAGGAGCTAGGGCTCCCGAGCCGAGGGCCACTTTTGCAATGAGGGATATCCAAAGACTAGACCCTATGACACTTATGGGAGATCTGGATCCCAAGGTTGCCACCGAGTGGCTAGAGCTTGTTACACGCATTCTAGACACTTTTCATATAGTGGAGGATGAGTTGAGGGTGAACATCATCGCTTTTCAATTATGGGAGATACATGAATGGTAGAAGTTTGTCAAGACCAGAGTAGACATAGGCTGCATTTCCCAAATCATTTTTGCAAAAATATTTTCCAAATTCTTCTAGGGATATTTATAGAGAGGAGTTTCTTTCCCTTGCGCAAGAAAATCTGACTGTTGTATAATTCGAGGCTAAGTTCACTAGCCGATCTTGCTTTGCCCAAGAGGTGGTGGCAACAGACGAACTACGTGCGAAGAGGGTTGAAAGGGGCTTAAGGCCCGCCATTAGAGATCGAGTAGCTGCTTTGAGAATTCGTATCTTTTTTGAACTGGTGGAATCTACAATCACGGTGGAGAACACATTGGTGGAAACTCGCAAGGCGAGAGAAAGTAAGACGCCGGTTGGAGGGACTAGAGCACAGTTTGAGGGACGCCAATTTAAGAGGCAGAGGCACTTTACTTCTGGGCCTCTACCCACAGAATCTTATCAGTAGCAGTAGCATTCTGTGCAAGCACCTTCGGTTGCTTCTTTGGGCAGGCCGGAGTGTCAAGAGATGATTTGTTTCACATGTCGACAGCCAAGTCACCGCACCGCCAATTGCCCCCGGCAAAGTTGTTCACCGACTCAGCTTCTAGAAAGAAAACCCCTTACGCGCTTTCAGTATGGTCAGCCTGAACATGTGCGGCAATATTGCCCTCATAGAGGGCTACCCAGAGCACAACGAGGCCTCATCCATTTCAATCCGTTCAGGGGCGACAAGTTCAGAGCCAGTTTCAGCAACAATTAAGAGTGCAAACATTTCGAACTGTGGGAGGGACTACATTAGCCTAGTTTGTGAGGTAGTCAGGGGCACATGATCACGTGAGCAGACTCGGAGGACTCAGGGGCAAGTTTTTACTATCGCTGAGCGTAGCACTTCAAAGGCACCAGCTACACCAAATGCCACTGCCAGTACGTCTATTTTCAGAGGTACCTTCCTTGTATATAGTTTATGGGCTAATGTTCTTATCGACACGGGAGCATCGCATTCATTCATCTCATCTGCATTCGAATCTACATTGGGGTTGGAGGTAAATGCCTTGAGTAACATTTTATGCATAGAAACTTCAATAGGATGAGGTGCCTTGTTGACACGGGTTTGTAGATCCTGTGAGCTTGAGATCGTCGGTCACTGCCTAATATTCGATCTTATCGTCTTAGACATGCCTATCTTTGATGTCATCCTAGAAATGAATTAGTTGATTATCTTTCGTGCTTACATCGATTGTGACCAACAGCGAGTGTCCTTCTATATACCAAAGGGCGATAATTTTTATTTTGTGGGTGATTGGGACGCTGGCTTAGTGCTCAAACCTTATTCTTCGTCGAACCGTGAGAACCTTTCCTCCCTTCTCTCTAATTTGTTGACGAGTGAAATTGATTCTCCCTGAGGGGAGTTCCCTCCCATTGTTTGTTGTTTGTGATTTTTTTGATGTTTTTCCTAATGAGTTATTTGATTTACTGCCACGACGAGAAGTGAAGTTTTTCATTGATCTTATATCAGGAACCGCGCCTATAACTATGTAGCCTTACCATTTTGCGCCAGCTAAATTGTTAGAATTGAGAGTACAACATCAAGAGCTTTTAGATAAAGACTTTACACGTCCAAGTACCTCACCTTTGGGAGCTCCAATATTGTTTGTGTCACGATCCATTTCTTAGAATAGTGTTCGTGATCGGCCAGTGAATCAAAGTCCACCCAAAGCCTCTTATTTTAAAAACTCTTTCAATTTGCTTTGGTGTAAAATGACTTTCTTTTGTTAATTTCACAAAAATTATCCCAACAATCTTTTTAAAAATTCCTAGAGTATACTAGTGCATAAGTGCATATATTAGAAAATGTTCACACCTCATCATGTTCTCATATGTACATCACATGGGGAGAAATAAAACAACAAAAAGAAGAAAAGAAGGAAAAACATCCACTCTAGCTAGCTCATTTAAGCATCACCTGAAACATGGAACATAATTTCAACAATCATTAGTAAAGTTTGCGTGAGTGTATAGATATCTGAGTTATTACTCGTTTTCTATTTTCAGAATAAAATTAAATTAAACGATTTTACCAGCAATCCGGGAAGTTACCCCATAGTGGAAATGATCATTCCCTAGTCACTTGGTTGTGACCTGCCGCTCTTATTACATCACATTGCTGGTATACTTTATCGTTCCCCAGCGATCGAAACACTGTTTAAACTATTATTCTTATCTTTATAATATTCATAATTTTACAATCATTTTCAACCAGTATCAATAGCAGTGCACTACACGATCATTATAAAGCGGTAATCGAAATCTAAACTAACCCAGATATCATAAAGCTCACCTAACATTTGCAAGAGTCAGTAAATTTTGCTCAATAATTCTAAATCTAAACAAAATAAAAATACAAACTTTAGTACGATATTAATACCTTTGTTCATAAGAACCAATTGATCTACTTTATTTTCTAAGATAAGTTTTATAATATTTATCTGAAAAGGAAGTTAATACTTATTCTAAAAAAATCTTTATGCTTACATTTCTTAATAAAATGTTTATTTTCGATATAAAAAGAAAAGTCTAAATTTCAAGAGTTTAAAGATAAAATTACATTTTAAATTCTTATTTAGAATTTATCTTAAGTTTCTGTTTTAAACATAAGATTACTTTAAAAGCCCACAATTCGTAAAAATATAATGTAATATGTTTGAATAAAAGATCATAATATTGTGTAATATTGTGTCTAAAGTATAATAAAACTTGTTATGTGTAAAATGTAGTGTAAGTGATAATTAAAATGAATTATGTGTATAATAAAATTAATAAAATCATACAAAATATAGACTTTTAAAACAATTGTAACAAAGTCTATAAAAATTTACCAATGATAATGTTTATATATATATATATATTAATGAATAGAAAAGTAAGTTTATTAATATATAATTACCACGGCATGTATCATTACATACCATTTATTAGAATATAATGTACTCTCAAGTCACAGTTACTAATAACATGTTTTTACATGTGTTGTTATTTGTTACATTGTTTTTGTATCCGAGTACGGAAGTCTAAAAATCTTTTAAACACTTATTTTAATAAAAATTTGGTTTAATTCGTTAATATTCTAAAAAAATCTTTTATTATACCTAAATGTTAAAAATTTTGTATTTTAATCTCTAAATTTCTAAAATCCACATAAAAAGATTTATCATTGAATTTGTTAAAAAAAATTTTAAATTATTTATTTTTCTTTTAATTTAAACAATTAAAATTAAATAAACAACACACTGTACGCAATAAACTCACACACAAATAAACCATATAATCAACACATAGTACCCACATAACTCAAGCAAACACATGCTGCATAATTCAAATCCACACACATAGCTTTAAAACACACACGCCCAGCTCCAAACACAAAATACACACACGCAAAACCCCAAACAAACACGCACAGGCTCTTCATGAAGGCCTTCGGTGATGCCGTGCTCGTGTGGTGGTGGCGGTATGGTGTGGAGGTGCCCGGTGTGCCGTAGTGGTGGCGCCCAAGAGATATGTAAACAATATGTGGAAAGGGGGACACACGGGGAGAGGGAGAGAGAGAGTTACAGTGAGACTCTGAGAGAGGGAGAGAGATTACATGCAGAGAGAGAGAGAGAGAGAGAGAGAGAGAGAGAGAAGGCAGTTCGTCGGGGGTTGGTGTCACCGGAGGGGTGGCGTCGGTATCGGTGAACGGAGACTGGCGGTTGGCGTCGTCGGCGAGCAGGGGGGGATGGTGACTGGTGGCGGAGGTGCACGACTGAGTTGCGGCGTCTTCTTCCTCCTTTGGCTTCTGTCGAAGCTTCTGTTTTTCTCAATATATATAATATTATATATAATATCTCTCAAAAGGATCCTTTTTCTTTATTTTTTTGTTTTTAACAATGGAGTCTCTGATGGTTGGCGTGCTTGAGCTTCACCTAGATGTGGTATTTATAAAAGGAGTTAAGGGACACCTGTCCTGCATCAACTGATTTTTTTTGCATGTATGCTAAGTGTACGGTAGTTAAAAATTAATACATCATAAAATTTTTAATATAAAATTTTTAATTTGAATTAATCTAAAAATTTAAATAAGAATTTTTAATGTATTTTTATAATTTATCGTATAGTTAAAAGTTTTTATTAAATTTTTTTATCTATTTAATATATTTTATTGAAATTTATCAATTATTAGTATTTTTAATAGCTATAAATTTTTAAACTCAGAAATTTTTTAACAGTTCAAAATAAAATTTTAATATCATTTTAGGAATTATCATGTAATCATAATTTGAATAATATTTTTTTAATCATGTAATAAATTTTTATCTTGATCTTTAATTATCTAAATTTTAATTAAATATACATTTTTGGACATAAATTTTGAAATTAAACATAAAGATTTGCCAGGAATTTTATTTTGAATCTTTTTATAAATTACTCACTATTTGTTTTTCTTTTTATAATTATGATTAGTTAAAACAACAACTAACTTTTATTATCATTATTTTTTAAAATATCATATTTATCATGATTATAAAACAATAGGTGGCCTTAATTTTTCAAAAAAATTAATATTTATTATTTCATTAGTGTTTAAATCGTCGCATTTTATTTAAATTTTCATTTTTATAACAATATTTTATCTAAATTTTTATTTATTTAAAACTATTAAAATACTAACTAAAACTCATAGTTGCATGTAAAATATAAAAATCCGATTTTTTTAAAACTCTTTATATTTTTGATAAGTTATTTTATTTTATTATAATATAGTATTATTATATTTTTTTATAGTTTAAATTTTATTTATTGTTTCTGTTATTTTAAATACCAAGTGTCACAGCTTGCCAAGAAGAAAGACGAATCCTTATGACTATGCATAAATTATCGGAAGTCAAACCAAGTAACCGTGAAAAATAAATACCCGATTATGAGGATTGATGACTTGTTTGATCAATTGAAGGGCTCTTGTTATTTCTCAAAATTTGATTTGAGGTTGGGTTATCATCAATTACGAGTAAAAGAAGAAGACATTGAGAAGATGGCCTTCTGATCATGCTATGGACACTATGAATTCCTTATTATTCCATGCCGTTAGGATTGACTAATGCACCGGTAACGTTTATGAATTTAATGAACCGCATCTTTCACTCTTATCTCAATAGATCCGTGGTCGTATTTGTAGATAACATCCTTATATATTCACCCTCGTGGAAGGAACATGAGGAGCATTTGAAGATTGCACTGCGGCTTTTATGTAAACACCGTTTGTATGCTAAACAAGAAAAGTGCGAGTTTTGGTTATCGAAAGTTAAATTCTTTGGACACGTAGTCTCAAGTGGTAGTGTAGCGGTGGATTCTTCCAAATCGAGGCCATGATGAGTTGGGAGCGTTCAAAAGGTGTGTTCGAGACCTGAAGTTTCTTAGGGTTAGCCGGTTACTATCGGAGGTTCGTTAAAGATTTTTCTACACTTGCCGCGCCAATGACACGTCTTACTCTCAAGAAAGTTAAGCTTGTATGGATTGAGGCTTATTAGTTTGCCTTTCAAGAATTGAAAAAGCGATTGACGAGTGTACCTATTCTTATTATATCGGAGCATGGGTTGGGTTATACCGTATGCTACAATGCGTCACAGGATAGGTTGGGTTGTGTTCTCATACAACAGAGTGTGATTGTTGCTTATGGTTTGCGACAGCTTAAGACACATGAGAAGAATTACCTAACGCAAGATTGGAACTAGTGACAGTGGTTTTCGCCCTGAAGATTTGGAGACATTATTTATATGGCGAGCAGTTTGAAGTGTTTTCAAACCACAAAAGCTTAAAGTATTTGTTTTCAAAAAAAAATTTGAATTTGCAACAGCAACGGTGGATGGAATACCTTGGTGATTACAACTTCAATTTGCAATACCATCATGGGATGGCCAATGTGATGGCCGACACCCTTAGTAGAAAATCTCTTAGTTCCTTAACCCATATCGCTATACGTGAGTGGAGTATGCTAGGAAAAGTTAGGGGAGTATGAGTTGCATCTAGTAGAGATCGATAAGTGCGCCACATTATTCACAGTAGTTTCCTAGCCTTCCATCATTAATCGTGTTATTAAGACTCAACTACAAGATAGTGAGGCCCAAGTATTACATGATCGTATTTTGGGTGACGAGGAGGCTAAAGGGTGGACTGTACACTTGGATCAGAGTCTAAGATTTGTGGGTCGGTTGTTTGTATTGGAATCGTGTCCTGACGATGTGCTCTATGAGTTTCATCATTCCCGTTAGCCGTGCATTCGGGTGGTACGAAGATGTACCACGATTTATGCCGTTAGTTTTGGTGAAAAGGTATGAAAAGAAACTTAGTGCTTTTTGTTTCGCGTTGTCTTACTTGTCAGTAAATGAAGGCTGAGTATCAAAGACCAGTGGGAGTGTTGAAGTCCTTACCTATATATGAGTGGAAATAGGAGAATGTCACCATGGATTTTGTTTCGGGACTTTCCAGGTCAACGAGAGGGCATGATGCCGTATGGGTGATAGTTGACTGATTAACTAAGTTCGCACATTTTCTTCCTATCCGTATGACCGACTCGGTAGACAAGTTTAGTAGACTATATGTTAGTGAGATTGTCCGACTCCACAGAGTACCAGTATCTATTGTATCTAATTGAGATCTTCGATTTACATCTCATTTTTGGCAAAGTCTTCAGTCAGCTTTGGGGATAAGTTTGTTTTTCAGCACTGCCTTTCATCCGTAGACAAGCAGACAGTCCGAGCGCACTATACTGATTTTAGAGGATATGTTACGAGCGTGCATGCTAGACTTTTGTGGATCTTAGGAGGATCATTTATCGTTGGCGAAGTTTGCTTATAATAATAGCTACTAGTTGAGCATTGAGATAACGCCTTTCGAGGCATTGTATGGTAGACCACGTAAATCATCGATTTGTTGAACAGACATGGGGGAGATAGCAGTGTTGGGACCAGATCTTGTAAAAGAGACTACCCAGTAAATTGTCACTATTCGACAATGCCTAGTGACGACTCAAAGCCGTCAAAAGAGTTATGTAAACAAAAGAATGAGACCCTTAACGTTTGAAGTGTGCGACCATGTGTTTTCGATAGTTTTACCCCGTAAAGGTTTGATGAGGTTTGGTAGAAGTGGAAAGTTACCGGCACGTTTTATTAGGCCGTTTGAGATCCTTGAGAGGATTGAAAAGATGGCTTATCGTCTTGTATTGCCTCCACAGTTATCATCAATACATAACGTCTTTCACGTCTTTATGTTGTAGAAGTATGAGTCAGATCCTTCGCACATTCTTGATTGGTCCAAACTATAAGTTGAGGAAGATATCTCTTATAAAGAATAACCAATGAAGATTTTGGACACCAGGGAACAAGTATTGCGGGGGTAAACGATTTCTTGTATCAAAGTGTTGTGGATTCATCATGGTGTTGAGGAGTCGAAGTGGAAGCGTGAATATGAGGTCCGCTTGAAGTATCCATATTTCTTTTTACCTTGAGGTATGCAAAATTTTGGGAACAAAATTTTTTAAGTGAGGGGGAGTTGTGAGACCCGAATCCGTTTTAATTTTTATAATCTAATATTTATGTGATAAATATTTAAATATGTGGTATTACAGTGTGCTTATGTAATTAACATATATGTGTGACCAATGGACCCGGTAAATTTTTTACACGTGTTGTTGGAATCACCCTTGTGCATGAGGGTTCAAAAATTTTAATTCAGGGATAATGAAAAATTTTGCTTATTTTTGAAAAATATAAAATTTTAATTTAATTTGAAGTTAAAATATTAATTCTGGGGTGATTTGGTTGTAATTTTATGGTTTTGATGTTTGTTGGAGGATTGATGGCAAGTTGGTAAATAATGAAAATTTTGTGGCCTAATGCATGGGGAACACTTCTTAGAGAAGCGTCCCAAATCAGCCAACAATGCCACCACCGAACTCCCCTCTTCTCCCTCCCTCTCATTGTCCTCTTCCCCCCTTCTTTCTCAAAAGAAACTCCATTAGAGGCTTATCCAAGCTCTATCTCTCTCTCTAGATTTTGGAGGCTTGGCTCTCGGGTTCGATCTTCCACCCAAGGAAGAAGTTTGCTCTACTCATCTAGGACTTCGTCTTCAACCGAATGGAATTTGATTTCGGCGAGTTTGGGTCCTCCCACAATTATTCAGGTTTAAGTTTTTGACTAACCGAGATAGGATTCTTCTCCCTGCATGTTTACTTGTGACATTTATGAAATTAATTTGATTCTATTTCATGTATTCATTATGTATAGCATGTGAGTTTGAAACCCTAGTTTGGAAGTGTATGATTTAAGTGGGTTTAACTTGATTTTGTTGGAAGATGTCGGTTATGGAAGCATAAAATGGGTTTAATTTGTATTATTAACTATGAAATCAATGGATTGACATTAATTAGAATTAATGGACTTAAGGATGAGATTAACTAGAAGTTTGGTGTGGGTTTAATATCTTGGAAGTGTGATTTAGGGTAAGATTGAGTAAATTGTGTATAAATAGGGGTTTTGATTAAAATCCTTGTTGAATTGGCAAAATTGGGAGAATTATCATTGAATTGGATTTGGGTATCAAATTGTGAAAATTTGAGTTAACGAGATTAATTTTGAAAAATTAAATTGTGAACCATGTAGTGAATACATGTATGACAGGTGAAAATCATGTGAAATAATTGAGGGACCAAAATTATTGAGCAATTATGTTGTATTTATTGAGGTGAATTTTAGGCAATGTGGGCTGGACTAGCTTATTGATAAAAAACCAGAAACTTGCGCAAGAATAGGCGTCCAGTTCCCTCGATTTAATACCCAAAAATGTGATGAGGTGCCTCGTTTCTTCAGATGATGTTCCCAAAAATGTGTGCAAATGTATGTGATAATAGGCGTTGAGCCAATGTGATATAATTTAGTTATAAAAAAAAATTTTGAATTTAATTATGAGAATTCGATAAACAGTTATCTAGTGAAATGTAGGCACCTTTTTAGGTTTGAGAGTATGGATATAGAATTGCTAATTGCATAAAAAACACATTTATGTAGGCTATTAGATTCCTATTGAGTCTCGGCTCACGTTGTTTGTATAACTATTTTTCAGGTGCTAATGATGAATCTATGCCATGAAGAATGATAACATGTGTTGGATGTTTTGTTTCTTTTTGGAATGTTTGAAAGTGTTGGGCCAATGTATGTTTTGTGAATTATTTTGATATATGTAAATTCATGTGAGGCATTGGTGGATACATGTAACTTATGTTCTTGGGTTGGAAACTTTTGGACTTGATAAATTATAAGGCCTTAAGGCTAAGTTTTCATATAATGAAATATATTTGGATAATGTGCACTCTCGCGGAGAGGTTTTTGAATTCAAATTTTGGTGAATTCTCATGCTTTTGGGTGAATGTTTATGTTAAACCCTAGTGTTTAAAGGTTTTGGGCTCCTTTCCTATTAAATTTCATGTTTTTTCAAGATTTTTATGCCTTTTTGCATGAAAATAGGTTTGGCTGAGTTCTTAGGCTTCAAAGGTTCGAAAAAGATGTATTTTAAAGGTACCAGACCGATCGATTGGTCTTGGTAAGGTTGCGGTTTCTCTGTTGCGAGCTTGAAAAATCTGCGAATAGTGAAAAGACCGATCGATCGATTTGTCACGCAGTCCGAAAATTTCTTTTTTCAAATATGCGTATCTTACTCATTGGAACTCTAAATTAGATCATTCTTATACTCAAATTGAAGTCCCAAAAGTCTTCTTTCCAATGATTCTAATCTCAAACCAAAATTATTTTTGTAGAAATAGTTATGAACAAAATAGTGAGGGCATGTCAAATTTTTTTAACCATTTTTGCACATTTTTTATTGAACTTCTTGGGAAACATTTTTTTTTATTATTATTGGACCTTTTTATCAAATCCCTTACTCCTTGAGCTATATATATGGCCTCTTCTATCTCGAATCTCTATGTCTTGGGTTTTGGGGTGTAACATAAACTTATGAGAAACTTGATATCCATTGAGCAACTGGATTTTGAGGGGCACTCACTATCATTTGTTGGTGGCACGTGAAAAGTCACCAAATGAGCTATGTAAATAGTTAGGGGAACAAAGAATGGCACCTTGTATATGACCTCAAATACAAGAGATACAGTAGTACTTGCAAACAACGGATCAAACATGAGCTTATGACATCAGAGGCTGGAGAACATGAGTGAGAAAAGGGATGAAAATTCTATAGTCAAAGGGCAAGTTGCCAGGTTTGAAGTCTGTGAAATTTGATTTGTATGAGGGCTAAATTTTTTGGGAAGCAGATAAGGGTTAATTTTCTAAAAGGAAATAGGGCACTGAAACTAGAGAAGTTAGACTTGGTGTACATAGACTTATGGGAATCTTCCCTAATTGCATCTCTTAGAGGCTCACGGTACTATGTTACATTTATTAATGAATCTAGTAGAGAGGTTTGGGTTTACTTCCTAAAGAATAAGTCTGATGTGTTTGAAGTATTTAAGAAATGGAAAGCAATAGTTGGAACTGAGACTGAGCTAGAAATAAAGTATTTGAGAACAGACAATGTAGGCGAGTATACAAATGGGAGATTTAGGGAATTCTGCGCAGTTAGTAGAATTAGATGAGAGAAGACTATTCTTCGAATGTCACAGTAGAACAGCGTAGCTGAGCGGATGAACAAGACTTTGAATGAGATGGCCAGAAGCACGAGACTACATTCTGGGTTATCATAGTGTTTCTAGGCTGATACAGTAAACACAACAGCCTACTTTATAAATCAGGGACCTATAGTGCCTTTGGATTTCGAAATACCAAAGGAGATATGGAGTATAAAATAGGTAAACATAACTTTTCTGAAAGTTTTTGGTTGCTAGGAGTAAATTGAAATCAAAATCTAAAATCTGTTACTTTATTCGGTATGGTGATAACGAGTTTAGCTACCAATTTTGGGATGATAAAAATCGAAAGATCATCAAAAGCAAGAATGTGGTTTTCAATGAATAGATATTGTATAAAGATAAATTAAAGGCAAAGTCAGATAGTGCAATGTCAGAGATGAAGAAATTCAAGTTCATTGACTTTAATGATATTTTTGAAAGAGCCGAACAGAATAGGAATGAGGAAGACAAGGAGAATGTAAATCTACAAGTGGAGCGCAGTACGTCAGTGACAACAGTCATGAGGTCTTTCAAGAGCATCAGACAGTCACAACAATTTTCACTGTCTTTATTCTGCATTCTGCTAGTGACAATGGTTAGCCAGAGAGCTATGCAGAGACTTTGCAGACCGAGATCTCAATGAAGTGGGAGTAAGCAATAAAAGACTAGATAAATTCTTTGTTGACAAACCAAACTGAGAGCTGACAAGATTGCCAGCTGAAAAGAAGGCTCTGCACAACAAATATGTCTGTAGAGTGAAGGAAGAACATGATGGCAGAAGACACTATAAGAAGAGATTGGTTGTCAAGGGATTTCAGCAGAAGGAAGGATTTGACTTTACTGAAATCTTTTCCTCGGTTGTGAAGTTGACAATAATCAGAACAGTGCTAAGAATTGTAGCTGCAGGAGACTTGTTTTTTGTGCAGTTGGATGCCAAAAATGAGTTCCTACACAGTGAATTAGAAGAAAACATTTACATGCGTTAGCCTAAGGGGTTTGCAGTACAGGAAAAGGAAAACATGATTTGCAAACTGAAAGTAGTTTGCATGGTCTGAAATAGGCTCCAAGGTAGTGATACAAGAAGTTTGACAGCTTCAAGCAGAGTACCAAGTTCACCATGTTGGAGGTAGATCACTATTGCCGTGTCAAGAGTTTTGATAGCACTTATATCATCCTGTTGCTATATGTGGATGATATATTCGTTGTTTGGCCGTGCATCGAGAAAATTAATAAGTTGAAGAAACAGCTGTCAACGCAATTTGCCATGAAGAATTTGGGAGATGCCAAGCAAATCCTTGGGATGAGAATCATCAGAGATAGAGCTGTAGGGAACTTGAGACTTTCACAAGGAGAGTCTGTGAAGAAAGTACTTAGCAGGTCCAACATGGACGGCGCAAAACCTATAAATACGCCCTAGCTAGCCACTTCAGGCTAACTAAAGATCAATTTTCGAAGGCAGAGCAAGAGCAGGAGCAGGAGCAGGAGCACATGAGTAAGGTCCCATATACATCAACTATTAGTAGCCTGATGTATGCTATGGTCTGTACCATACAAAATACCGCATATGCAGTAGTAGTCAGCAGATACATGAGCCATCCAAGAAAGCATCATTAGAATGCTGTCAAATGGATTTTGAGGTATTTGAAGGGGACTACGGAGACATCTTTTTGTTTCACGAGAATAGGGCTAAAGCTGTAGGACTACGTGGATGCTGATCTAGCCGGCGATATCGATAGTAAGAAGAGCATCATCGGGCTTGTCTACACCCTAGGTGGTACAATAGTTAGTTGGGCCTCAAAGTTGCAGAAGATTCTCACTCTTTCTACTACAGAGACATAGTATGTTGCTATGACAGAGGCTAAAAAGAAAATGGTATGGTCACAGGGTCTCATGAAAAAGTAAGGTAAGAAAATTGACAGAAAGTGCACTTTTCAGCGACAGTCAGAGTGCCATTTTTCTTGCAAATAACTTTGCATTTCACTCCAAGACGAAGCACATACAACTGATGTATCATTTCATTCGTTCCTTACTTGATAGTGATCAGTTGAATCTTGAGAAGATCAGTGGGGCGAAGATTCCAACTGACATGTTGACAAAAGGAGTCAACATTGACAAACTGAAACTGTGCTCAATTTCAGTTGGTTTTCAGGGTTAGAAGACAAGAGATTGGGTCACACAGGTTGGTTTGATTTTGTTGGTTATTTCAAGGTGTTGTTGCTAAATTGGGGATCTCTCAGGGCTTGGAGTGAATTTACTACAAGCGGGAGATTGCCAAAGGATGTGAAGAAAATCTTGTTTGGGATAAGATCACTTGATCGGTCCTTAGACCGATCAATCGTTTTAACGCTGCTTGCAGCAATTTATGTAGACTGCAGGAAAAGTTGAAAGCTTGTCTTAACCACTCGATCGGTCCTTAGACCAATCGATCGATCTGTGCGGGATGCGCGCTGTTATAAGCACTTAGGGCTTGCAGCCGTCAATTTATTGTGTTATTTTCCTTCAGTCTATTGTATTTCTCTCCCGAAGAACTACATTCATTGCATTCTTTCAATAAAATATAGTAAAAATGTAATTCCGTGGACGTATGTACGACTTGCTGAACTATGTGAACCTTGTGTTTGTATGTGATTACTTCTCTATCTTATTTCTTTGTTTTATTCCGTAGTTTGTGAGCTCTTGTTGATTTTGGCCGAGATTAGTGATTATGTTCTAATCTCCAAGAGTGGTTTTGCATAATAAATTCCAATATTAAGTGATTTGCATAGTAGATTCATTTATCAAGTAACTTCTATCATGAAGCCTCTCCACGAAGAATTTCTATTTTGTCGAATGTTTCACTTTTTCAAAGTTTTCAAATCCCATGATGGCCTGCACAGGAATTTATTCAGACAATGCCAAATTAATTAAATCACATGTAGTTCTTTTTATATTTTAATTTACAAATTAAGCTTAAAACTAACAGGACTGAAAAACTAGAAAATGAATACTTTTAGATAGCAAGGCAACGAAGGACATAAGCCTTGTTTGGTGTAAGTTAATTGAGTTGCTTAATTATGATTTTCTTATTATATCAATGGATCTGGCGCTGGTATGGTGAATTAAAATAATTGCAACTTATTTCCAAGATAATTTTATTATTTGGTTATAAGTTATTATTTTTCAATTTTAAATAAGTTGCAATAAAAATCGACATGAACAAGTCGGCGGCTTACTGAATGTGATGCCTAATTCATTTTTTTCGCAATAAGCTCTCCCTAGCTACAAAATTTTAATGTGTAATTGTTATTCATATATTTTAACTGTTTATTCTCTGAAATTCTTTGAGAAGATTATTTATACAAAAAACTTAATTCATTCGATATCAATAACTAAATTATTTAAACATATTTATTTTAAATTAAATAAATGGTTACTCTTAAAGTCACTTATATTATTAAAATAAATATTATCAGACATTATATTTACAAATATCTAGTCATTTTAATTTTTTACAAAAATAAATATTTCTAGTGTGGTCAATAGGATATTCGGTTTTACATAGATAAATATATCTAGTGTGATCAATAGGATAAACGGTTCGTGTAAAAATTTTAATTTTGTATTAAATTCTTTTATTTAATTTAATGGCAATTCAAAGAGTTTTTATACGTTTATAACTCCTAAGTGATTATGTTTTGTTTAAAAGTGTGTTAGTTGAATTATAAGTCCTTTAAGATAAGATTGATGTTAGATAGAATTTTGAATCTATAATGCTTCCTAGTTTAACTAGGACTTATTTGAAAAAGAATCTTGATCAAATCAAGAGTTTAAGGTACAATTACATAAGTTAAGAGTATCAGCAACTAAAGTAAGATTCGACAGAAAGTATTCTGTCACATGATCGTTCGAGCGTCCAACTATGATTGCTTGAGCGAACCTCAGGCAGTTTCAATATGTTTGAAACTCTACTTACCTGGTTTTGGGGCCTATAAAAAAGCTATAAGCCAGCCATGAAAAAGACTTTTGAAACTTCATCATTCAGAAATTCTAAAGTATATAAGAAGTATTTTTTGTGTCTCTAACATTTGAAAATTGTTCGTGTAAAACTTGAAGGAGTTTTAAGTTTCGTTTCGATGGAGAATTTTGCCGGAGTAGTGTTTCGAAGATTCGTTACAGTTGGAATCAAGTGGAGAACGGTGCACGTAGATTCGGCAACAAACTTAAGACTACTAGATTGAGAATTCGGTCAAAAGTCTGTAAATTGTATTGTAACTGTTCAACTTTATAGTGCTTGATTCTTAGACTTGGATAGTCCCGTGATTTTTTACCTATCTTAGATTTTTTCACATAGAAAATATGCATATCGAGTTTACTTTTTCTTTATTTCTGCTTACCTTAAATATGATTGATTGAATTCTAAAATAATATTTTTCTATCAACTAAAAACGAAAAACATATTTTTCAGTTCGAATAATTGATATCATCTTCAGATGAACCCATAAAAAATAAATTCGTCTCTCCATTTCGTTTGTCATTCTTTGTCCGGAGTTTTGTTCATTAAATTAATTTTAAGTTAATTTATAATTGTTATGGATACACTTTAAGTTTACAAGTTTATTTCGTTAATCTATATTGTTCATTTTGTAAAATGCATGGAGAAGATCATATATGTAAAAATTTAAATTGATCGAATATCAATAACTAAGTTATTTAAACATATTTATTTGAAATAAAATAAATGGTAATATTCTTAAAATCCAACTTAGCGTTAAAAATTGAAAGAATATGATTTTTCTTTTAATTTTAAAAAATAATATTTTTAGCTGTTAACCATCAATCGCATCCACACAAACCAAACAAGAGAAGAACCCATAACATACAGATATTTTTACGTAAAAAATTCAAAAGGTTAAAAACTACAAGACAACCAAGTCTAGCGCACTAAAAATGAACAAACACAATACAACTTATGGACTCTGTTAATCGATTTCTCAATCTTCTAGTCCTAAGCTTGTATGTCGAATTCTCATTAAATGTTCTCCTCTTGATTCCTACTGCAACGAATCCTCATAGCAGCCTTCTCCGGCAGACTCCTCTGTCAGAACTTAGAACGCCGTCTAAGCTTTGCTGTCGAATGATCTTTGATGTTTTTTGATTCACAAAATGACTCTTGATATGATATAGAAGCTCAATATAAGTCTGGGTCAAATGTCAATTTCGTGCACCAATGATGATTTATATATATAGATCCCCAAACCCTAGGGAGCTAGAATTTGAAAATAATAAAATTGCCTGAGCACTGCTCGAGCGGTCAAATGGGCACTTAAGCGGTCAGGTGGCCGAGACTTTCTCTCAAAGCTTTGACTGCTTGTTTATGCTGCTGGTCTGTGTCTTTTCATTTTAGGCTTCAAAAGTTATCTTGATTAAGAAACAAATCTCTAGAGATATATTTAGATCCCCATGAGATCTTAGATAATCAAACTTTACCAAAAGATAAAATCTTCTTAATCCAAAAGGATTTTTTAACCCAAGGACAACCAAATCAACTAGGCTTCCTAATATACCAACTTTCCTAATCACCTAGGATTTTCCATCTAAAAGAAAACATAATTAAAATAGAAATGAATGTAAATTAATTTCTTTACATTCTCCCCCTTGACAAATCTAGGTGAACACAGCATAACCAAACCTCACGAATTCGTCAGAAACCAACATCTCACAACTTCTTCAGTCCTTCAAAACAAACAACAACCAACAAAATAAAACATTAAGCCATTAGAGAGAAAAGGAAAAAAAAGTAGGCCACCACACACCAAGAAATTAATCCAAAAGTACCAATAATGGAATTAATCCAAAAGTACCTATAATGCATCAAGACCAATGTACACACGATAAACTGTACATCATCCAATCACAAAAGTAAATGTAGCAATATTTCCAACCAACCTTACCAACCATTAAAAACAATATACCCACTCTCCCCCTTTGTGGAACCTGGATAGAGTCAAGGAGAGCCGCTACCGGAGGAAGGGCCCCGAATCAACCGCTCCAAACGATCAAGACGAGTGTCAAGGTGCTACTGAAGACCATCCACTCGAGCCTCAAGAGAATCTAGGCGGGCAGATACAGAAGACTGGGAAGACTCTTCCTAAGGGGCAGGTGGAGAAGAGGCACTAGGGAGCTCATCAGAATCCTCATCCTCATCCGTAGAGTTAAAAAGAGGAACATGGGTAGGGATATGAGCAACACTCTGAGAGTGTGTGCGACGGGTGATCGACTTGGAGATAGATACAACGAGGAGACCAAGTGGAAAATGGAATGAGGGAAGCGACTTAAGAAAATTGGTGATGAAAAGGCCATAAGGAAGGGCAACGATTTTGTTGCCATAAGCAACTTTGAGCATAGCTTGCAGAAAAATATGGGCTAAGTCGATACGACGTCCCTGACTAATCAAATAAAGCTCTAGACCGTGCTCCTGATTCAAGTCGAATACATGGCCACGGGGATGGATATTCGCACTAACAATAATATTCAGTAGTCTAAAAGTGGGGGTGAGTTCTTTCTAGAATAAATTGCCTCCTCCCCAGTCACGAGGCTCGCCACACAACGTGGCGACAATATGAGAGAAATTCCAATAATGAATGGGAAAGAGAGGTGGGTAATCTAACACAGGGGGGTTAGGGTAGCCCATATGAGCAATAAGTGAGGAAGGATTCAAAAGGATGTGATTACCCCTCACATAAGTCTTAAAAGTGAACCAGCGGGTATCGAGCTCATACATATTAGAGTAAAACTCCCTAACAAATTTGGGATAGACGTCCCCGTCAACATGCAAAAAGGAAGTCCAATCAAGTTGGTCGAACATTTGGGGAATCCTAAAATCAGAGAAGTTAGAGAGTATTACCTTCTTCTCCAGGGGAAAGGGTCGATCAGCATACAAATGATTGAATTTTTCTCTGCGTCGAGGGACATGAACCGATTCTTATCAAACGGGGTGTGAGACCTCCCGACTGTTTTCTTGCTTCGAGGAGGCATGGTCCTGAAAATAGATCATAATGAAAGAAAACTTAGAAAAAAAACTCCAAAAGCATATGATTCAATCATTGGAAAGAAAGACCAACAACTCTCGAAAAAGCACCTCACCACCATATGCTGAAATGGACCATAAGAAATGTAGAAAGAAGAACCTCATAAAAAAATATAATGTAAGCAAGAAAAAGGACTTTGCAGCTAGTGATGGCAACATAATGAAGAGCAGTATATGAAAAGCCAGGCCGCTCGAGCACTCAAACCACTGTTCGAGTGGTGTCGACGAAACCCTAGAACCAAGACCATCCTAAAACCCAAACGTGTAAACTCCACAAGATACAATAATCATGACAATAGAACACAAAAGAGAGACAACATGACCAAACACACAACTAATGATGCATAACCATCCAATCAACCATGAGCAAGAACTGAAACCCTAGATTGTCGAATCTCAACAATACGAAACACGATTTGATAAGCCCTTAGAGATTCAAGGGATTAAACAAACCCGTAATTGAAACACATTGATGAAAAAAAACTTACAAGAGAAGCATCAAGAGATTTCATCATGAGACACATCAAAAAAAAACCCCTAAGAAGATGACATATGAGGTGGATGGATCACATACCTAATGAAGATGAGAGTAATCGAGGCGTCAGAGAATAGATAAAACCACACTCCGGCGAAGAGGAGGAGGCACCGAAAGATATAAGAGAAGGAGCATAGGAAGATTATGAAAAACAAACCGTCGCTCTGTTTTTTATTAAGCAAATGCGCGACTGTCCGCTCGAGTGCTCAGAGGGCCGCTCGAGCGCACAACAACCCGAGGCAAAAAGGGCATTTTGACCACTTGAGCGTATAGAGGGCTGCTCGAGCGGTGCACTGGCTAAGTTAAACCTAAGGAAGCAAGTCAGAGAAACTACACAAAAACACTGACATTGGCATCTTTAAAGGTCAACAAAAACAACAAAAAAATAAAAAAACAATGCAATAACTCAAACAAACAGACTAATCCAGTGTTGAAACATGAAAAAATAAAAGTACAAAATCCTGCCAATGAGAGTTTCAACTAAGATGAACTTCAAAGTTTTGAAATACAATTTTACATGGGCAATGACTAAAAATATGAATGTTCAATATACATTATACATATCTGAAATATAGTCAAAACATATAATTTGAAGTTAAACCAAGTAAATTTTCAATGTATGTTTGTTGAAGAAATACGGATGCTCCCCCTCACAAAGGACTGGTTAAATAAAAAAATTAAGCTATTTTATGGCGACTTTCACACTACTACGAACGAGAAAGCAAAATTCGCGTAGATAGCCATTTCCACTAGCATTGAAGCACTGTTGCATACATGCTGGTTGACACACTAACATGAACGATAAAGCATGGTTCAGATAGGTAGCCATTTCTATAAGCAAGATAAAAATATAGCATAACCAATGGCTTTCACATTATAACAAACAAAAAAGCAAGATTTGTATAGGTAGCCATTTCTATAAGCATAGTATAGAAGCACAGTTCAGAGTGAGAGCAGAGTAGTGGACATATAATCAAATGGGGGTAGTTGTAGGCATCAACATCAACAAAGGGACTTTACCGTGGAGGTCAATCAAAATGTATTTTTCAACTAGTATTCAGTGTATGTCACGTACATATTTAACCATACATATCATAATCATACCACAAAAACTAATTTTCAAGTTTCAAACTTGATTTTGCCTAGCTTTCTTACAGAGATTCTTCAGATAGTATTTTAAAATGTTTCAGATAAGATTATCTTTCATGAATGAATTAGATGCCTTTTTTAAACTCAAAATGCCAATCCCAATTGAATTCTTGAAAAATTCAAAGCGAAATGCTTCAAGAGGTTTTGTGAACAAATCAGTCAGTTATCTTTCAGTATTAATGTATTCAAGAGAGATGATTTTCCCTCGACTAACTGACGAATGAAGTGATGTCTCATGTCTATGTGCTTAGTCCTAGAGTGTTAAACAGGATTCTTCGAAATATTAATCGCACTCATGTTATCACAGTAGATAATCATAGACTCTTGGACAAAACCATAATGTAAAAGCAATTGTTTCATCCACAATAGCTGAGTATAACAACTACCAGCGGCTATGTACTCAGCTTCAACAGTAGACAAGAAAATAGCATTCTGTTTCTTACTATGCCAAGAAATCAGATTGTTATCAATATAGAAACAACCTCCTAATGTGTTTTTTCTATCATCTGCACACTCAGCCCAGTCAGCATTAGAAAAATCTGCAATGTTTGAGTTAGTATCTTTTGAAAACCAAATACCAAACTCAACAATAGAATTCACATATCGGATAATTCTTTTAATAGCAGTTAAATGTGATTCCTTAGGATTAGCCCGATAATGTGCACAAATACCAACACTGAATGTAATATCAGGTCTACTAGTTGTAAGATACAAGAGAGACCCCCTATCATACTTCTAAACATGGTTTGATTAACATTTTTGCCTTTATCATCTTTTGACAATTTCACAGATGTACTCACAGGGGTTCAAATGGGTTTGGTAGATCCTAGTTTAAATCTTTTAACTAAGTTTTTAGCATATTTTGACTATGAGATAAAAATTTCATCGTCAGACTGTTTAATCTGTAAACCTAGAAAATAATTGAGTTCACTTACCATACTCATTTTAAATTTCTTTTGCATACATTTAGAAAATAAAAGAACAAGAGATTCACATGTAGATACAAACACAATATCATCAACATAAATTTATACTACCAAAATATCATTTTTGTCCATTTTAATGAAAAGAGTCTTATCTACACTTCCTCTTATGAAATCATGATTAACTAAGAAGGTGGTTAGACGTTCATACCAAGTGCGAGGAGCTTATTTCAGACCATATAGAGCCTTTTTGAGCTTGTAGACGTGATTGGGATATAGTAGATCCTGAAAACCTTTAGACTGTTCAACATAGGCAACTTCTTTTAGTTGGCCATTAAAGAAGTCACTTTTCACATCTATTTGATACAATTTAAATTTTAGAAAGCAGGCAACAACAAGAAGAATATGAATAGATTCTAATCT
The DNA here is from genome assembly GCA_034768845.1 of Heliamphora exappendiculata. Lineage (NCBI taxonomy): Eukaryota > Viridiplantae > Streptophyta > Magnoliopsida > Ericales > Sarraceniaceae > Heliamphora > Heliamphora exappendiculata. The sequence continues at coordinate 30,355 of JAOTRH010440743.1, forward strand.
ATCCACAAGAGCAAAGATTTTATCAAAATTTATTTTTTCTACTTGTGTACACTCTTGTGCCACTAACCTAACCTTATTTCTCACAACAGCTCTTTGTTCATCAGACTTATTTTTGAAAATCCACTTAGTCTAAATTACATTAACATTTTCAGGTCTAGGCACAAGTTCCCACACATCATTTTTGACAAATTGTTAGAATTCCTCATGCATAGCATTCACCCAACAATCAGCAGCCAGGGCCTCTTTAACATTTTTTGGTTCAATCATAGAAACATAGCACAAATGACTTACCTGATTTACTTGATTACGCATTTGTCACCGAGTCATCATAGGTTTTGTTACCTCTCGAATCACCTGATCTAGTGGGTGATTTAGCTTTTCACATGAGAATGGTTCTAAGACTGCTTGCTCCTCAAGAGTTGTTGTCCTTTCAGAACTCTCATCCACTGATTGTTTTGGAGAGTTGGGCTAGACCGAATCTTCAAGTATCTGAGAATTTAACTGATCTACTTCTAGTGTCACTGTCTCTTGAGTTGTTTCTGTATCATCAAAAATAATATTAACAGACTCCATAACAGTAGAAGTACGTAAATTGTAAACTCTATAAGCTCTACTGTTTAAGGAATAGCCAAGAAATATTCCATCATCACTTCTAAAGTAAAATTTATCCAATTGTTTTCATTCTTTTAAGATGTAACATTTGCTTCCAAAAGTTTTGAAATATTTAACATTTGCCTTCCTACATTTCCACAACTCATAAGCAGTCTGTTTGGTACCAGGTCGTAAATACATACGATTGATGACATAGCATGCGGTATTTACGACCTTAGCCGAAAACTTGAGATGAAGATTTTTACAATGTGGCATTACTCTGGCCATCTCCTGTACCACTCTATTTTTTCGTTCCACTACACCATTCTGTTGTGGTGTTTTGGGTGTGAAAAACTCACGTTGGATTCCCTGTTCGTCACAAAAGTTTGAGAATTCAGAGTTCTCAAATTTCTTACCATGGTCTGATCTTATCTTAGTGATATGCTGATTTTTCTCTTACTGTTCATTATTTAATCGAAGACATAGAGATTTAAAAACAGCAAAAGTGTCAAATTTTTCATGCAAAAAATTTACCCAGGTAAACCTAGAAAAGTCATCCACTACAAGAAAGATATATTTCTTACCACCTATACTCTCTATTTTAGTAGGACCCATAAGATCCATATGAAGTAGTTGCAGAGAATATTGAATAGCAAGCTGATTTATTTTCTTGTGAGAGATTTTAATTTGTTTACCTAGTTGACATGGTCCACACACAACTTTGGTATTGCTGCTCAGCTTAGGAATATCTTTGACTAATTCATAGTTTGCAAGGCTGGTAAGATCCTTATAATTAATACAACCCAAACGATGATGCCACAATTCTATTTGGTCGACTTTAGCAGAATGACATATTTGATTAGTTTTTAGCAAAATTCCATAGCAGTTATCAGAGGTTCGAACACCATGAATAATAGTTTTTTCCTTTTATCCAAAATCAAACATTCAGTTTTAGTAAAATGAACTTCATAGTGTGTGTCGCACATTTGACAATACTAAGTAAGTTTTCTTATAGACCGTTAACAAAAAGAACATTGTCCAATTTGGGTAGCCTCGGGGAGTCAATAGAACCTCTCCCAATAATCTTGGATGAGTTTCTATCTCCAAATGTGACAAGTCCTCCATCACATGGACCACTATTAGAGAATAATGACTTATCTCCTAACATATGACGGGAGCATACACTGTCTAAATATCACATGAAAGAATTTTGTGCTTTTAAAGCAATGTGAACAACATTGCATTTCAAATCAAATTTTCTAACCCAGATAGCACGAGTTTTGAAAAAAGTTTTAGTTTGAATGTTAGGTTATTGGCCAAAATAAGGTATTTGCTAGTTGTCCGCTCGAGCGCTCAGAGGAGCCGTTCAAGCGCGCGACTGCTAGTGAACTTGCATATCTCTCTACTAGTTGCCCACTCGAGCGCTAAGTTGGCCAAGAGTTTTATGTTGCAGCTGTCTGATTTGATCATGCATTTTTTCAGTTTTTCTTTCATGTTGATATGTGGTCATTGATTTCAGTTTTCTGCAAAAATGTCTAATGTGTCCAAGAATACCACAAAAATGACAAGTTGGGACAAATGTTTGAAAAATAGTTGATTTAGGTAAACTTTTTTGAACAGATTTTCCTGACAAGATAGTCCTGAGTTGTTTAGGCTTTTCCAGACCCTTATCCTTACATGTAGACATGCTGATAGTTTTCACAAAGTTGATTTTACTTGTGGTCTTTGATTCAGACGTATTTGCAGTGTATCTTATACTAGTTCGATCTGTTGCCATTTTTTGTACTCTTAAGATTTTATCCAAACTCAATGAATAGGAATGGCAATGGGGCGGGACGGGGCAAGGCAGGGTCGGGGATTAGTTTTTCCATCCTCGTCCCCTATTTGATCAGGGCGGGGATGGGGGAAAATATAAGAGAAATCGCGGGAAACATGGTGGGTACAGAGATATTTCGGATATATTTTTAAGGCTTAAAAGAGTAATATTAATAAAAATTATAAATAATATAATAAATAAAAAATAATAGTTGATGAATTAATATAACTAA